>WEDG01011202.1:0-10524 GCA_017591395.1 Schistocephalus solidus
CATCGTCAATAGTTGCTCTGCACTGGCATTTCAGGATTTCTGTTCGGTTGTGAGTTGGCTGTATGATAGTAGTCTACAAACGCACAGGAAAAATGTATGTTAAATTAGCGTAAGTTTCCACATGAACACTTTCTATGATATTACCCTGGTATTGTGTATATACTCATAACCATGGGTTCTGTCCTCCTCCGTTTCATGAAGCAACTTAGTTCGTGGCAGCCTACATACGCCGAATGTAGCTGCCCCTGATCTCGTTGAGACGTCTAGCTATCTGCTGCAGAGGGGTCACGAAGGACTTTAAACAGTTTCAGGCGGACTAAATAACTTTTGAATGGGAAAGTCGAAAAGGAGTTCACATCCATGAAAAGCATTCACGTTCTTAACTTGCTTAACGAAGGTTCTAACGGGTGAATCACATATCAATGGCTTCTATCTCGCACGATCATCATTTTTGAAGCTTATTAAATATTTGTGCGATCCTTAAGTGAACTGATAACGAACTAATTGATAGATCCTTAAGCTGCTTTCGTAATTTTTCAAGCCGATATTGAAGAAAGTGTGGGACCATGGAAGAAGCAGCATTTTATATAATGTTATTTTGTGTAATAAAATTGAGGAGGCCGTCTGTTAGGCCTTGCAATGTAGCGTGGCAAAAACTTCGATCATTATTTGAAAATAGGCTCAAAAATACAGTGTACTTGTATAATTGTTTAATAATTCTTTGTTAACAGGAGCAGAGTCAAAAAAAGTTAAGTTTTATTTCTGGCTTTATAGAGCAGACTGGAAAACAACAATGCATTAATGCGTTATCAATTGTAAAAAGGTTTTGATCGAAATTCATAGGCAAAGGATGTACGCAATTAGTAAAAATTAAATCTGGAAAACTATCTGTTCTAGTCACTGAGCTGACTAATTGAGAGGCTTGAAAAATAAATCGAATTCAACAAGGTCTCAAATTTTGGCGGAACACTGTTTGCATGCTAGTCGATATCTGGCAAAGTAAACTCTCTTTCAATTATTTTTAAATCAAACTGAGCTGCTGTAACTTTTTAAAAGAGTTCAAAGATTTGACTTTCATTGCCGGCATAACAAGGAGGATTATAGACGCAGCAAATTATGGCTTTTTTCTTCTGCGGGAGGACGACTGAAATGAAACAAGTATTTCCGGAAAACGACGGAATGCTAAGAGTGTAATGAGAATGTAAAAGAGACGATCTAGCGCAAGGAAGACAACCACTGCTACCTTTTTCATCGTGGCCTCGATGATTTAAACTAAAATTATCTAATGCGAGTGTCGAGTCTGAAATAAGAGCATGACCCCAAGATTCTGTGATGCACATAATATCTGGGTCAAACTCAAAAGCTACAGATCCTAGGTCAGTCATCTTTTTCACGACTGACCTCCACTGAGGGAGACTATACTGAGCGTATTTGTGCAATGCGGACTACACTCATTAGTGTTTATAAAAAAGAAGGACTTGTTGCTGCGGAACTACACTGTAAGGAAAAAGGCGTGGACAGAATGTAAAATTGCTGTGATCTACAATTCGCAAAGCTGCTACTATTGACTAAAGTAGGATTACTGTAGGGAAACATATTTGGGTGGTATCCATTGAGGGAAAGGCTATTTTCTGCGTAAGCGAATGAAGGAGAAGGCCTTAAAATAGGATTTTGAGGAATATTGGAATAATATGGGGGGAGAAATAAATTTGAAAAAAGAACAAATTGTTTCGGTAAACCGTAACCATAAACGGTAGAGTTAATAAATTGGGATGCAAAGAAGTTGTTTGGTTAGTATTATTGCTAAGCAAATTTTGTGCATTCAAAGTAGATGCTGGAGGATTAGGAAGTTTCCCAAAGGCAATGAACCTTTTCTTTTTGGAACTGAAATAAGGAGCATACTAAGGCTTACCCAGGGTATTGATAAATTTATTAGATTGAACAGGTGGAGACCAGAGTGGATGGCGTGGAATGGGAACGAAGCGGACTTGACCCAGTTTTTTGAACTATGTCAACAGTAGGAATACAAGGAAAACTATTTTGAAATGGAGAAGTAGTCTGTCTTGGCACTTAAGACTGATTCACTGATATTAAATGTGGGCAAACGACATGATTGATAGCTACTTAGTTTGAAATTCATATTCACGAGGAAGAAGGCGTTAATGGATTCGTTGGAAGAAAGGTGGGAGGTGAAGTTAAGGTGAGTTTTGAACCGGACACCAAAGGAGATTGCTGTACCCTCTCGTTGTGAATTGCATAGCCTTGAACAGACTTATGGATAAAAGACTGAGAGGCTGAAGACCTATGCGAGAGGGGAGAAACATTCATTCGCTCCAACGGTGTAAGATCCTTACAAAGAAAACATTTGGCAACTTTGAGATAACTGAAATTATGATCTTATTGAGCAAAGATTGAGTCCACCTCGATTGCTGAAAAAGGAGATTAATAAAGGTGGATATTTACTACGTGAGGAGAGGCGTTTGGCTTCCGCTTTTTCGAATGTGAATTCACACGAGTACAGGAAGTCGACGGCAACGTCAAAAGGTTGGCTGTCTCGGGAAAGATTTTCTAAACGAAAATTATTATTTCTTTTCTGTCTGTCTTATGTTTCACTGGCAAACAAATAGACGAGAGAGTCCAGATGCTGACATTCCTGAAAGGGCATAGTGGAGACATCACCGTCAAATAAGTTCCCCAGTATAGAGAGAACTGATCCAAACTTTAACATCAAGTTATAACAATTATGCAAAGCAGAGAGATCAAGATGCTTAGCTTTAACAACTGGTTGCATATGCAAAGCAATGCTGTGACTACTAGATGCAACCAACAACGCTTTGGTTCAACGGCTGAGAGCTTGCAACGAACTGGGATTTACATACTCATTTTTGCTAGGATGAGCCTTTGATTTGTTCAAACTTCGGAAAAATCAGGCAAATGATTTCTACGACAAATTACCTCCCAATTTTCGAACAAGGTCCTGTTTACGTGCTTGAGAAAAATTCTAGGTATAACAGATACAGCTGACTAATAATGAGGCTATGTTGGGTGAACATATTCTCTCTTAAGGTTCCCACCTGCCGGAAAGGACGAGCGCCACAGGCATAAGCATTTGATAAAGTGTTAAAATTGCAACGTTTTCGCCAAAAATCAGGTAATTATTTAAGCTTGAGATGAGGGAATCTTAAAAAATTAAAATGATCACTAAATTTGCAAAAACGAGCTGCACACCTTCAACTTGATCCGTGGATGTCCTATGGGAGAAAAAAATATAGGGTCAATTAACTTACTAGAGTCGCTCTTGGGACGATAACAAAAAGGGTTATCGATACAGAGCATCGAAATACGGATAAAGGAAAGAGTGGAAGGTCGAGATGAGTCCCGTCACCCGGGAGGAAAATGTATAGCGTCCATTGGAAACGCGGAAGTCACTGATTGTCCTTGTCCTAGGGGATGGTAGGGCTGGATGTTGAAAGCGAGGAAGGAGATTCCACTCCCTTGACAAATTGCACTAAACAAGAGAAATTCAGGGTTGAGGCACGTACGCATGCCCAGCTATCTTCAAAAAAGTGACTCACCAACAACTCCTAATTTAAGCAAACCCGGTCGTTTATTTTCAGATCCGCACACCACAAATGCCCCCTTTGTGTGATGCGTGCTCCTTAAAGGCCATCGTTGGGAGGTCGAGGTTAGTGGCCGGCTTGACTTCGACAGCATGTGTCGGGACCAGGAGTTGATGAAGGACCGGCAGGTTGCCCTGAGACACGACGGGTATTTTGCTTCCGTAGAGCTTAAGTTTGTCGAAGTGTACCGTGTAAGTTGGGCTCCATTGCGTCAGTGTGTCGCGGATAATGTTTGTGACTTGGAAAATATCGTCCGCGACGACGTAAAGTCCCTCTTAGGATTGGAAGAGCTTGACCTGGGTAGCCCAACGGTGGAGCTGCTGATGGCGAAGGACGAAGTCACCGCGTTTAAAAGGGAGGCTGTGTGCATTTTTGTCAAACTGTGATTTTAGGTGGTCAGCCGTCGAGCATCAGTGCGTGAATGCCAGGTTTTGTGTGAGTCACATGGACTCTTTAAGTTCGGACGTGAAAGCGGTCAGAGTTTGCGTTGGTACGTTGGAAGAGGGAAGCAGCGCCCGATGAGCATGAAAAATGGGGCAAAGCCCATGGAGAAGGTGGTGGCTTGGCCGGACGTGGAGTCGTTAAAGAAGAGTACTTCATTCTCGATGAACCAGTTTGCCCACTGGTTGCGTAGAATGCGGGCGGTCTCTAAAATGCCACTGAGATCTGCATCAGGTAAACGGTGGTGACTTTGGAGCTCGTGGTCGTAACTGATCGCAGTGTCTTAGTCAGTATTATGTGCAATGGCCTAGTGAATTCGGTTGCCTCGTTGACCATTATCACGGCGATTCCTTGGTCATCTGTGTTGCACGAAGGTTCTGTGGATTCCGCCAGTCGGCGAGACCGAGTGCCCGCGTTGGAGTGCTTGTGGCTGGGTTAATACTGTCAGATGAAGTCGAATTCCTGCAGTGCTTCCTGTCATCTAGCCAGTTAGCCTCGGCATCCTTCATGCCTAAGAGCCATTGGCTGGCCTAATGGTCTCTGTGGATGATAAAGTGTTGGCCAAACACGAAGGGCCTGAAGCGTCTGACAAAGCTTATTAAGGTGAATAATGCGCGACAATACGTACAGTCATTCCGCCATAGTTTTGAAAGGGCTCAGCTTTCAAAGCAGAGGAGTCACGCGATGATTGTTTTGTCAGCTTGGGATGGGTCGTCTCCATTGGAAAATTCACTAGCGTCAATGGCGAGGATGTCAAGTGGCACGTCCGGGGCCGTATTTGGGAGTATGAGGGTGGGAGAATTTGTGAGGTGTTATGTCAGGTCACTGGAGGTCTGCTGGCATTCTTCGGACCACGTGAACTGTCGGTCTTCCTCGGTCTGTGTGTGATGGTGGTGAGTGATTTTGGTGGAGATTAGGATGAACCAGTGGTAGTAGGATGTCTGTGCAAGGAAGCCTCTAAGCTCTGTCGCTGTCTTTGGCAAATGCCACGGGCGTATGGCTTTAGCGTTTTCCTGGGACACGTGAATGCCGCGGGACTAATGGCCTGACCAAGGAATGTGACCGTTGAAGTTGCATTTCTGGGGTTCGAGACAGAGGCCAGCATCACTCAGTGCTTAGAGAAGGGTGGCGAGCTTTTCATCGTGATGTTGGGCAGTGCGGACATAAACGATGATTTTGTCGAGATAAATAAAAAAGATTGTAAAGTATAGGTTGGCCAGAATTAATAGCATCAAGTGCTGGAAGGTGGTGAAGGCGTTGCAGAGTCCGATTGGCATGGTTTCGAACTCGAAGTGTCCTTGCGGAAGTATGAAGGTGGTCTTCGAGCGGTCGTTTGGTTTGAACTCTACCTACCAGTAGCCGGATTTGAGGTTGAGTGTGGAAAACCCTTGTGCCCCCGCTACTGTGTCAAGCTTGATTTTGATACGAGGCAGTGACTCATGGCGTATAATTCAATCCAAATAGTAAGCTTGCAATTCGCACTTGCCAAGGGCATTTTAATGAACATCAGCTGTATTAACCGAGGCAAGCGCAGTGTCTGCCACATGAAACTCGTCTTTAACGTCCGTCTATACCTGACCATCGCGGGCATCCTTATATTACTCCTAACTTTTGCAGAGTCCGTTTTCGTCATTCTTCGTAGAAGTCATTCTCAGCAGACCAGGAATAACACACATATGTGAAGAAAATAGTTTGGTGTTTATATACTAAATACAGTCTCTCTAGGGACGATAGAAAAAAGGGTTGATGATACAAAGGTTCAAAATGTGGAAGTAAAGAAAGAGGGGAAGGGGTAATTGAGTTTAGCCACTGGGAGGGAAAAGATATAGGGTCCATGAGAAACGTGGTATTCACTGATTGTCCTGGTTCGCGAGGATGGTGGAGCTAAATGCCGCCAGCGGGGAAGAGTTTTCCGCACCCTCAAAATCTTAAACTAAAAAAACAACTTCAGGGATGAGGCACACATGTACGCCAAGATATCTTATAAAAACGTTTCTCACCCGCCTCTCCTCATTTAAACAAATCCTGATCGTTCTTTTTCAGATTTGCTCACCACATCAACGTTATATAAATGTGATTCCATAAAAGATATGATAAAAAATTTTGATCCGGCTATTTGTGTGTCTGTATTGTATTTTTGTTGTTTATTTTGAAGAGTTACAGTCATTACCCTTAATGACACCATTAATGTAAATTTATCATTGCATATCTACAGTCAATAGATAATGATGGACATTTTAACAATTTATTAGTCAAAGCATAACATTACATCGAATGCGTTTTCACAGTTATAGGTGAAACATTGTTGAAGAAAGGTCGAGCCTGAAATATTTAAATTGGCTGGTTTTAAGTAATAATGTAATAAGATCCGCCTTTTGTAAAATATTATGCCATCAAGCCTTCTTTTAAAATCAGAAATGCTGTCAGCGATAACCGTCTCACATGGTAACGAGTTCCAAGCTAGTACCACTAGTTGTCTGAAAAACTTTCTTAAGTTCGATTGCATGCGTTCGCTTTTGACCTTGTAAGGATGACCACAAAGAGGAGTTGTGCAGGAAAACTCGAAGAATTCCTCCGATCTCAGGGGGTAATCATGACCAAGGATAACCCACAATGTCCAGAGCAGGCTACACCGTAAGTGCCTGTTAGAAAGAGGAAATATCTCAAACTTTTTCAATCTTTATCAAGCCTAAAGACCGCCGACTGTCCTCGTTGCTCTTTGTTGCACCTGTTCGAGGAGGTCAAAATCTTTCTTTCTCCACAGTATTCAGAATGGTATTCTGTAATCTAAATGTGGTCTTACGAAGACGCCACAGACTTTTCCGAAGAGATAAGAGTAAAATATTTTAAAAACACGTCTAAGCCAATGCAGTGTACATGTTACCTTCTAGACTGCTTTCTTAAAGTTTTCTGAGGGCATCAAATTCGTGGTTGTCCACATGCCCAGATCTTGATGTGATTCCACCTCTGTCAATGCAGTGTCATTGCTTAACTTATGGTGTTTCCGGGTTTTTTTGACCAGCGCTTATGTGTAGGATCACACAATTGGATACATTAAACTGAAAAGCCACCTGGCCGACCAGGCACGTAATTTGTTGATATTCGTCTTCTGCAATATGACAGTATCACAATCGTTGTCATTGATACAGTCATCCACGTAGATAAGGCAGAGAAGCGGGCCCAAAAACGAACACTGCGAAACACCACTTTATATTTTTGCCCACCCCGAGGTAGAATTTCTAACAAGCATTACCTGTTATCTGAAAAACAGTAACCTCGATCAAATTAAAAAGATTTCCTTGAATTACAACGTCCCAAATCTTCTGTAAAAAGCCCTTGTGGTACACTATCAAAAGCCTTTTTTAAGCCAATAAGTATGACGTCTACTGGATAATCCGTATCTGTGGCCTTTGTCTATTTCTCGTGTGACTGAAGAGCACTCGTGAGACAGGAACGTGTTGGCCGTGTTGGACATCGCATAAGATATTGTTGTTTTCCAGAAAGCGCATTAAATGTCTCTTGGTAATACGCTCAATTATTTTACACGCTACGCAAGTTAAACTAACAGGGTGGTAATCTTCACAGTCCAGTTATGAACCTTCTTTAAAGATCGGGTTGAAGAATGCACACTTCCATTCTTCCGGGAGTTCTTTAGCAAGTTCTTTAAGTGCTTATACAGGAATTTTATCCGGCCCAGGCGACTTAGCAGGATTTATAAGAAGTATCACGGTTCTAACTATTGTCAGTGAAAATTCTTGGTATGGGTCCGCTGTTGTAGAGGGGAAGGAGGTGGAGGACGAAGGGAAAGGAAGGATAAACATTGTTTGAAAAACTGGTGGAATAGTTGCAAAAGTATAAGCATTCGGGAGAAGATCGTCTGAAAGAACTTGGAAAGAAGTGATGATTTAATCTGGTCATCGGTCTCCAGTTTTCCGTCTGCAGACCTAAGGGCAGGAATCTGTTTGTATTACGTATATAGCCAAACACCATTTTGGGAAGTTCCAACGATTTTTGCAGCATGTTAAGTTCGCACTTCCTTCGCAGATTAGTAGGCTCGCTTTTAAAAACGTTGCGTTGCTTACTTATTTTCCCGTTAGTGAGCATCAGAGCCTTTTTGTCTGCAACACAAGTTTGAGTTTATAAACTAAAGGCGGTTTGTGGTTGTCTTTCTTCTGGGAGGACAGGTGAGGAAAACAATCCTTTTCAATAACGAGGTTAAAATCATCTTATCCTTATTATTTTAAACATGTTGTTCTGTTTCCCAGGATATCTTTGACATTTGTCTTCTCATAAGTGGAAAGTCTCCCTTCCAAATGATTCCTTCACAATTTTTGGGTAAATTTGGTTTGGAATTCAGTGAGTAATCGAAGCACAGCGTAATGTGATCACTTGAACCTAATGGCGGTCGATCCTATAGGTCTAGCCCATTCTCCTCAGTGCGGCTTATGTCTAGGCAAGACAGTCTGACATTTGTCATTTTCTCGCCTCTGTTCTTAAGGTGAAGTACTAACAGAGATGTTTGTATGTTGCCCATTGTATTAGTTTGTGGTTGAAGTTATCTGGAATACCCTGCGCAGTCCATGTTTTCCAGTCAATACCAGGAGAGTCAAACTCACCAACAATAAGAACATCTTTCTTCTCACTACTTTTTGCAGTTACATTATAAGAGTGAGATCCTGATCGGAAGTTTGATAAAGCGAACGGTGCACAAAAGATATTGTCAGTGGTCTGGAATACTTAGCAGATTAAGAAATGCTTAATAGATGCACATCGCTTAATGATATATGTTTGTCAGCCATAGCGGTCAGCTTGCGAGTGACATTACCTATGACTCATCCTCCTCGACTTGGTCTATCTCTCCTCAGGTGCTGGCATCCTCTACGTGATATTCCAAAATCTGTAATGCCTGCAGTAAGCCACGTTTCAGAAAAACCATAATTTCTGGTGTAATTTTATCCACTACGTTCATAAGTTTATCTAGCTTCCAAAACAAGCTCTGTAAATTTACGGAGAGATCGGGGAGCCCCAGCCCTCCTTGTTAAGGGTTTTGGCCACAGAAAAGGCACATTGGTCAGGACTACTTAACCGTGGTTGATTTTCAGCCATTTCTCCCCTCTGCCAATTCTCTCCCTCAATTATCTCCTTAGTTCCCTCGCACATAGTGCGGCTAAACTTATCTGTGCGATCACCGTAAGGTAATTCTTCTTTCTAAAAGAATTACTGCCTGGGTTTCGTTTTCTAAAATAATTTATGGAGACTTCAGGGACGATCTTATGCTGCTACTGGGGTCTGCTTTGTCTAGTCGGAAAGATTTTTGAACGAAACAATTTCTTGATTCTTCAGAAATGCACTGGTATTTTCGTGAAGAACATCTAAATCACGTGTCACTCGTTTCTTTGAAATGCAGGACGTGGAGTCTGGGAAACAACGTATTACGATATTTCGCTTACGATTTATTTATAATTAAGAATTTATATTTGGTAAGCACTGACAAGGCACTGTATAAGCAAACATTCGAAACGAAATAAAGTAATGGCAATGTGTGCAGATAAAATGTATAAATACATAACTTGTCCACAGTTAGCGGTTTTTAAATAAAAATTAGGTTTATTGATTTGGCACTGCTTGGGCGCTGTTAAATCCTTAGAACACAGGAAAAACCTAAAACAAACTCCTCTTTTCATTAACCACTTTTGATTTGGTTTGTTTGTTTGCTTAAAAAAACAGTGTTCGAAATGAAGAGTTTGTTTTAAGTGAAAAAACCTGTTTTCCAAGGTTCAGAAATAGCAAAATTTGAAGTTAAAACAGCTTTACAAAATGGTAATGAATGTATCAGGTAAGAATGGTTAGAGTCAAGACTAGTCTGTTATTGACGTTCGAGAGTATTCATTCGACAGAGGTAGAAACGTCTGCGGTCGATTCGAAGGGATAAGTACTTCTAATCAGATGCGAGCGCAGTCGATTCCGGTGTGGGGTCTGCCGACTAATAAGACTTAGTTGACTGATTGCTAAAAAAGGTGAAAAAAGATTAGGAGCAGGAATAGTTCAACGGTGAGAAACTTTCAATGCAGTCCTACAGTCTTCATATTTGTATTATATAAAATAGTGTTGAAATATGTTTGATCTAGCTGTATGAAACAGCTAGTACCATTCGTTTCATAAAGCTATATCAAAACCTAGGCGTGCGGCTCGTAGCGCATTTGAATTACGTAGAGCATAAATGATGTTAAAACTGAAATAAATATACTACTAATAGACTGAGATAATAATATAATAAGTTTTGCAGGTTAGTTTTTCAGCAAATTGTTTAAAAATCATAAAATTATATATAAAAATAAAGACGCTATCCAAAAACATTTGAAAATTTAAAATTATCATTAATTTTTTTAATAAGTTTTAAAAATTGAAAAAAACTGCTTTTTAGATAATGGGTATATAAATCATTAAATTGAGAGCCCTTCCC
>WEDG01011203.1:0-14321 GCA_017591395.1 Schistocephalus solidus
AGTGCGTCAGATTGTATATAGTGAGGAACATGTGCTGAGCTGTCGACCTCACTCTCTCCCCCACCCCCACAATCAGACCACTGTCCGAGCCAGTCTGTTGTCTGATGCGGAAGCGGGCACAGCTGCTGGTGACCTCGTCTACGTGTGCTACGTACACGACCTGGCCCCCCCAAACACAAGCACCAGGATTTCAAACAACAGGGGGTTGAACGGCTTACATCTCACATGTGTGAGATAGCCAGCGGTCACGTTAAGAAGGAGCCATCGCAGCCTGACTCTCAGACCACCAGTCAGCCACTCCACACAACACACATTGGACTTAGTGCGAGGTCTGAGCGTAATTGTCAGTTGGCAACATTCCAACCGCGGCACTCAACATTACCGCACTCTCTTCTCCTCCCCCACCTGAGCCCGGTCTCATGACACAGTCAAGGAGACCGGAGATGGGAGAGGGCACAGGTGGCTGGCGCGGCGGGAGCCGCCCCTGGGCGTGCAACCACACCTGGCTCGGATTCCACAGAGTGGGGGTGCCATAAAAACCACATTAAGAAGGAGCCATTGCAGCCTGACTCTCAGTCCGCTATTCAGCCACTCCACACAAAACACACATTGGGCTGACCACGCGGTCCGAGTTATCCCGTCAGTTGGCTACCTTCCAAGCCATGGCTTTAAGCGCACCGTGATAGTTTCAAGCGCGTCAGATTATTTATAGTGAGGAATATGCGCTGAGCTGTTGACCTCACTCTCTCCCCCACCCCCACAGTCAGACTACTGTCCGAGCCGGTCAGTTGCCGGCAGTTCGACCGTCGTAGTCCGGCGATGTCTATCGTATGCTCCATTGGAGAAGTTGAGCAGAAACTGTGACTTGCGCGTGATTTAGTTGAAAGTGATAGTAGACTTGCGCGGCATCTACCGCACGCTCTCCTCCTCCCCCACCTGAGCCCGGTGTTGAGACAGAGTCAAGAAGACCGGAGGCGGAAGAGGACGCAGGTGGCTGGCGCGGCCAGGTCCCCTAAATCCTAGCCGCCCCTAGGCGTACCACCCCACCTCTATATTCGGCATTTGTTAGCGAAGCGCAACCCGAATAACGCATGCCATGCCCTAATGTGGCCCCCGTGTTTGTCCAGAGAATCTACCACGTGGCCCGTTTAGGGGGCACACACAAATACGCACACACAAACGACAGTTTGACCGTCGAAGTACGACGATGTCCACCGTATGCTCCATGGGAAAGTGGAGCAGGGACGGTGACTTGCAAGTGATTTAGTTTAAAGTGAAAGTAGACTTGCGCTGCATCTACCGCACTCTCTCCTCCTCCCCCACCTGAGCCCGGTGTTGAGACAGAGTCAAGAAAACCAGAGGCGGGAGAGGACGAAGGTGGCTGACGCGGCTGGGTCCCCTAAGTCCTAGCCGCCCCTAGGCATGCCACCACACCTCCACGTTTGGCATTTGTTATGGGAGCGCAACCCGAATAACGCCTGCAGTGCCCTAATGTGGCCCCCGAGTTGGTCCAACGCATCTACCGAGTGGCCCGTTTAGGGGGCACACACGATAGTTCGACCGTCGTAGTCTGACGATCTCCACCGTATGCTCCATGGAAGGGTGGTACAGGGACGGTTACTTGCGCATGATTTAGTTTAAAGTGATAGTCGACTTGCGCTGCATCTACCGCACTCTCTTCTCCTCCCCCAAACTGAGCCCGGTATCAAGACAGAGTCAAGAAAGACCAGAGGCGGGAGAGGACGCAGGTGGCTTGCGCGGCTGGGCCTCCTAAGTCCAAGCCGCCCCTAGGCGTGCCACCACACCTCCCATGTTCGGCATTTGTTAGCGGAGCGAAACCCGAATAACGCATGCCATGCCCTGATGTGGCCCCCGTGTTGGTCCAACACATCTACCACGTTGCCCGTTTAGGTGGCACACACACACGAGTGTTCGACCGTTGTAGTCCGACGATGTCCACCGTATGCTCCACGAAAGGGTGCTGCAGGGACGGTGACTTGCGCGTGAATTAGGTTTAAGTGATAGTAGCTTTGCGCTGCATCCACCACACTCTCTCCTCCTCCCCCACATGAGCTCGGTCTCATGATGTAGGCAAGAAGACCTAAGGCGGGAGAGGACGCAGGTGGCTGGCGCGGCCGGAGCCGCCCTTGGGCGTACCACAACACCTGGCTCGGATCTCACGGAGTGGGATTGTCATAAAGGCCACATTAAGAAGGAGCCATTGCAGCCTGACTCTCAGTCCGCCAGTCAGCCACTCCACACAAAACACACATCGGACTGACCACGCGGTCCGAGTTATCCCGTCAGTTCGCAACCTTCCAAGCTACGTACACGATCTGGCCCCCAAAACACAAGCACTAGAATTTCACACAACAGGGGGTTGAACGGCCTACATCTCACATGTGTGAGATAGCCAGAGGTCACGTTAAAAGGATCTATCGCAGCCCGACTCTCAGACCACCAGTCAGCCACTCCACACTACACACATTGGACTAAGTGCGAGGTCTGAGTGTAATTGTCAGTTGGCAACCTTCCAACCGCGGCACTCAACGTTACCGCACTATCTTCTCCTCCCCCACCTGAGCCCGGTCTCATGACACAGGCAAGAAGACCGGAGATGGGAGAGGGCACAGGTGGCTGGTGCGGCCGGAGCAGCCCCTGGGCGTACCACAACACCTGGCTCGGATCCCACAGAGTGGGAGTGCCATAAAGACCACATTAAGAAGGAGCCATTGCAACCTGACTCTCAGTCCGCCAGTCAGCCAATCCATAAAAAAACACATTGGACTGACCACGCGGTCCAAGTTATTCCGTCAGTTGGCAACCTTCCAAGCCACGGCTTTTAGCGCACTGTGATAGTTTAAGTGCGTCAGATTGTATATAGTGAGGAACATGTGCTGAGCTGTCGACCTCACTCTCTCCCCAACCCCCACCATCAGACACTGTCCCAGCCGGTCAGTTGCCTGATGTGGGAGTGGGCGCATTGGCTTACGGATCGGCGTACCCGTCTTCGCGCGCCACAGCATGACCTGGCCCCAATAACGCACACACCAGGATTCACTAACTCTGGGGATATGGAGCAGCCATCGCCGTCTGACTCCCAGTCCACTGGTCAGCCACTCGACACACACAGCACATACACTGAGCTGACGGCGTGGTTTGGTGGAAGCGTCAGATTGGCAGACATTCCAGCCACGGTTTCTAAGAAACCGTGATATACTCTGGTAAATGGTGATTGTGAGGGTGTTGTCGATGTATTGGTGTAGGTAGTGTGCGCTGATGTAGCTTAGCCTCCGGTGGTTTACCGGAGGTTGTCGTGGAGGCGCATGTGTCCTAATAGGCCCATGCGGTGTGTATATGTGCGGGAGCAGTGAGGGCAGTGAAGGCGGACGCGTCGACTGTATGTCGTAGCCCCAGGCACTGGTTTACCAGCCTCCGTGCGATGGATTCGCAGGTGACTGACCAGGCCGATGCGTGAGTTGAAGTTGCGGGCGCAGTGTCGGTAGGAGAAATCGGTAGATGCTAAGAGGATGTCATTCATGGTAGTGGGGTTGGCAGGGGCGCATAGAATGGCAGGAGCGGAGGGTGTGCATTGTGTATTGGTGTTGTTGGCATTGTAGTGAATTCCGCTGTCATGGATGCGCATGTGACCGAATAGGCCCATGCGATGAGTGAATGCACGAGGACAGTAAGGGCAGTAGAGGCGAAGATCTCTGCTGTGTGATGGTGCTCCAGGCACTGGCTCACCGGTCTCTGTACGATGTATTCGCAAGTGACCGACCAGGCCGATGCGTGAGGTGAATGTGCGGTCGCATTGAGTACAGCGTTGGAGAGAGTCCCCATCGCTGATGGTGGTGGTGGTAGTGAAGGCGAAGGCGGTAGTGGTTGCGGTGGTGGGGGTAAGAGGCGATGAGTAGATGGATGTGGTCTCTATGATGGTGAGAGTAATGGAATTGATGCCAGGAGTGAGGGTGGGGTAGTCAGAAGGAGGGTTGGCAGAATTTGACGTAGAAATTGGAATTGTCGGATTGTTAGTGCATTGCGTCCGAAGATGTCCATCCAGGCCGATTCGCGCGCGGAAGATTCGCTGACAGCGCGGGCATGTTGGCAGTGCCTGGACATTGGCAGTGTTGGTCCGGGGCGCTGGTGACTTTCGTGCCGCTCTTTTGGCCTTGGCGGCGGCGATCCGGTTGGCCCCATAGATTGCTGAACCAGTCTTCACTGATCTTTTCCATGCCGGTCTATCCTGGGCGAGGTCCTCCCAGGTCGCCGAGTTGATTTGCAGTTGTTTCAGCGATTTCTTCAAAGTTTCCTTGTAGCATCGTTTTTGACCTCCCTGCCGGCGAGAACCCGTAGCGACATCTCCGTAGAAAAGTCGTTTGGGTAGTCGCTCGTCGTTCATTCTTACCAGGTGGCCGCTCCATCGCAGTTACACTTGCCCCAGCATGGGATGGATGCTGAGGATTCCGGTCCGCTCCAGGACTTCCGTGTCCGGGATCCTTCTTGCCTGGACACTAGCTTTGGAGATACGTTGGGCAACCTCATCATCAATTCTCGTGTTGCGCGACGTCGTGCTTCCTATTTAAGCGAAGGTTTCCACGTTTTTGAGTTGAGCACCGTTGACATTGATTCGAGGAGCATTGTATTCCGCGCTGGGTGGCGGCTGGTGCATGACAACCATTTTGGCTGCACTGATTGTTAATCCAAAATCGGCGCAGCCTTCTGCTAAGAGGTCCATGCTCCTTTGCATGTCCTCCTCCGTCACGGTGTTAAGGGCGCAGTCGTCCGCGAAGAGCAAGTCATGGACTGTAGTCGTTAACACGCGCGTTGTAGCATGCATACGCCGACTGTTGAGAAGGTGCCCGTCAGTTCTGTAGGCGATGCGGATTCCAGGCTGCTTATCACGGTAGGCGTCCATCAGCATAGCCGAAAACATGAGACTGAAGATGTTGGGGGCCAGTACGCAGCCCTGCTTCACTCCGTTGGTCACTGCGAATGCTTCGGATACCGTCCCGTTGTCAGTGACGCGCGCCGTCATCCCGTCATGAAGCTGACGCACCATGTGCGTGAACTGCTCAGGACAACCAAATTTCTGCATGACGTTCCACAGTCCGTCACGATTCACCGTGTCAAAGGCTTTCGTTAGATCCACGAAGGTAGTGTATAGGTGAGTTCGCATCTCCTGACATTTCTCTTTTAGCTGGCGGGCGGCAAAGATCATATCGGTTGTTCCGCGGTGTCGGAGGAAGCCACATTGGCTTTCCGGGAGCAGGCCCTGCTCTAGGTGACCGTTAAGAAGATTGAGAAGGATACGGGCTAAGATCTGCCCGGCAATGTTGAGCAACGAGATGCCTCTGTGATTATCACAGAGTTGTCGGTTCCCCTTCCGTTTGTAGAGATGGACGATGGTCGCGTCTTTGAAATCCTGAGGAACTTGTCCTTGGCGCCACATCTCCTGGAAGAGTGTTGTGAGTTCTGCCATCAGCCGGGGCCCACCGTGCTTGTAGACTTCCGGTGGGATTGCGTCGGATCCCGGTGCTTTACCGCTGGAAATCTGCTGCACGGTCCGGATGGTTTCTGGTAGGGAAGGCGGCAGATCCAGGTCATTGTTCTTGTCCACTTGAAGGGCCGGTCAATGGCAGCATCGGAGATGGCTGATGATCAATTAAGGACATATCCGAAGTGCTCGGCCCAGCGCTTCACAATTTGCGATTTCTCTGTCAGCAGTGATGTGCTGTCAGAGCTGAGCAGTGGTGCGGACCCCTTGATACACGGGCTGTAGATGGCCTTGATGGCTTTGAAAAAGTTTTTCATTTCATTGCGATCCGCATAAGCCTGGATTTCCTCAGCCTTTCGGATCATCCAGGCATCCTGCATCTCCCGCTGCCGTTATTGTACAAGGCGCCGGCATTTGAAAAAGGCTGCTTTGGTGGCGTCAGTCTGAAAGTCCATGTAGGCTTTGTGTAGTCCATTCTTCTCCGCGAGTAAGTTACTGATTTCGGCGTCATTGTCGTCAAACCAGTCCTGATATCGATGGCGTGCGCTTCCCAGGACATCGAGGACGGTGGACTGGATGACATTTCGCAGTTGACACCATCCTGTCTCCACGGTAGCGTTATCATCTGGAGCATGCAGGTCCTCCAGTTTCTCGGCAATTTGGTTGTTGAAATCAAAACAGTGAGCAGGCAAATTTAATAAAAGAGTATTTAACTTACGTGGCGGCCTCTTACCTTGGGGCCTTCGTCGGGGTTTGCAGTCGGAGCGTTATCTGGGAGATGACGAGGCGGTGATCTGTCCAACCATCGGCATCGCGGATTGCCTTGGTTACCAGGACGTCCTGTCGATCTCGCCTCCGGACGAGAACATAGTCCAGCAGATGCCAGCGCCGCGACCGAGTGTGCATCCACGTGGCCTTCTCCCGCGTCGGAAGGCGGAAGAAGGTGTTGGTTAGCAGGAGACGGTGTTCCGCACACGTGCGCAGAAGAAGGAGGCCGTTATCGTTACAGCTACCGAGACCGTGGGGACCCAGCACTCCCTGCCAGGCAGCGTGGTCCGTCCCGACGCGGGCATTGAAGTCACCAAGGACAATTAACTTGTCCTCTTTCGGCACAATCGCCAGCAAGGCGTGCAGGTCCTCGTAGAATTTGTCCTTCGCCTCATCAGAGCTCGTCATTGGGGAGTGTAGGCGCTGATGATGGTGGCGAACTGGTCTCCCCGAATAGGCAGGCGGAGGCTCATCCGGCGCTCATTGATACCCTGCGGCAGACAGGGCAGACGTCCCACAATGTCATTCCGGATGGCAAAGACAACACCAGCGTCTCGTCGCTCTGCCTTTGGCCGGCCGCTCCAGAAGAAGGTGTAGCCGGCACGCACCTCCTCCAGCTGACCCTGCTCAGAGAATCTGGTCTCGCTGATAGCAGCAAAGTTCACCTTGCAGCGCGCCAGTTCCCGAGCGACTAGCGCCGTCCTCCGTTCCGGCCGGTTGCTCCTAGGATTGTCAAAAGGGAACGAACATTCCAGGCTGCTAGTGTGAGTGGACTCACCCGAGCAGCCTGGAGGGTAGGGCGAGGGGGTTGAGACGGGGGATATTGTTGTTTGTTTGAGATTTACGACCGCGTAGTTTGTGATCTGCGAGCCGCGGCCGGCTGCAGAAGACGTGTTACCCAGCACTTGTTTAGGGCACCTTTTCTAGCCCCTTCCTCCGCGAGGAGGCAAGCAGTGCTGTCCCTTAATAGGGCTGCTCGGACATCCAAGACGGCTGCCAAACTCCACTATTGGTTACGGTTTTGTTTTAGTGGGAGAACGACCCGAGTTAGCCTGGGTGGCCTACGGGGTTGCTGTTGCCCCCACCGTAGGACTTTTTGAGAGGGGGGAGGTGGGAAGTTCGGGAGTCAGACATACCGGGTTTGGAGGCACACACAACACCGGAGACCCTCACATGGTTTAGCCCGCCGGTCGTGACGGTTGCCCGGGGTGTGGCCGCTGGGAAGAACCCAACTTTGAGGAGCCACAGGTGAGAGTTGAGTACCAGTTAGAGGCGGCCACAGGAGCATTCACCGCCTGTACGAGACAAATGGAGCGACCAAATGCTATCTGAGTGGTGCTACCCCTAAATAGTACCCCTACATCCCACACACGACAGTTTGACCGTCGTAGTCCGACGATGTCCACCGTATGCTCTATGGGAAAGTGGAGCAGGGAAGGTGACTCGCGCGTGATTTAGTTTAAAGTGATTGTAGACTTGCGCTGCGTCTACCGCACACTCTCCTCCTCCCCAACCTGATCCCGGTGTCAAGACAGGGTCAAGAAGACTGGAGGCGGGAGAGGATGCAGGTGTCTGGCTGGGCTGGGTCCCCTAAGTCCTAGCCACCCCTAGGCATGCCACCACAAATCCATGTTCGGCATTTGTTATGGGAGCATAACCCGAATAACGCCTGCCGTGCCCTTATGTGGCCCCCGTGTTGGTCCAACGCATCTACCACGTGGCCCGTTTAGGGGGCACACCCCACACACACACGGAATTTCGACCGTCGATTTTGACGAGGTCCACCGTATGCTTTATGGAAGGGTGGTGCATGGACAGTGACTTGCGCGTGATTTAGTTTAAAGTGATAGTAGACTTGCGCTGCATCTACCGCACACTCTCCTCCTCCCACACCTGAGCCCGGTGTCAAAACAGAGTCGAGAAGACTGGAGATGGGAGTGGGTTCAGGTGGCTTGCGCGGCCGCAGCCGCCCCTGGGCGTGCCACCAACCCTGGCTCGGATCCCATGGAGTTAGAGTGCCATAAAGGCCCCATTAAGAAGGAGCCATTGCAACCTGACTCTTAGTCCGCCAGTCAGCCACTCCACACAAAACACACATTGGACTGACCACGCGGTCCGAGTTATCCCGTCAGTTCGCAACCTTCCAAGCCACGGCTTTTAGCGCAACGTCTCATGACACAGTCAAGAAGACCGAAGATGGGAGAGGGCGCTGGTGGCTGGTTCGGCGTACCACCACACCTAGCTCGGATCCCACGGAGTGGGAGTGCCATAAAGGCCACATTAAGAAAGAGCCATTGCAGCCTGACTCTCAGTCCACCAGGCAGCCATACACACACACACGACAGTTTGACCGTCGTAGTCCGATGATGTCCACCGTATGCTCCATGGGAAAATGGAGCAGGGACGGTGACTTGCGCGTGATTTAGTATTAAGTGATAGTAGCTTTGTGCTGCAGCTACCACACTCTCTCCTCCTCCCCCACCTCAACCTGGTGCCGATCACTCAAACGCAACAGTCATTAGAAGGAACGACCGAAATGTCGGAAATGGATTCTACTAATAAGAGGGATATAAAGGTATGAAAGGTCACGATAGAAAATAAGGAACGGAGCGTTACATGAAGCTATGTCCCTTTTAGAGTGGGGGAAATTCTGTCATGTCAGTTGGATAACCGGTGGTGAGTGCAACGCTGTGGGCAACTGCAGGGTCGGGATGAGGGGATGCTAACATTGAGCGGAGGATAACATTCGAAAAGCAGCGACGGTAGTCGTGGGGACGGGGGTCAGCATTCGAGAGTGAAAGGGGGCACCGGCATCTTCACCGACATTTCATCACTCCTTTTCTACTCAAGGTCCACGGAGAAGGGCCCCTAGTCAATTTAAACAATCATGTCGGTACTTTGGTTCGTTACACCAATTCTGATGCAGGCAATTGACTGCCCAATCAGGATTTCCTAAGAAATCAATGTAGAATCCGCCAGATGACTACCAGGCATTATTACTTAGTACAGAATTTCGGCAGAGATGAAAAATTCCTTTGCCCAATTACTGAAAATCTTGGCACCGTCGGTAAGATTCGTACCCATGACAGCAAGGGGAAGGCTACAGTACAGCCAACACACAAGCTAAATGAGCTACGAGGCCCCACCGGGCGCCATGGGTTAAATCAAACTTGGGTCACTCACCCGACCAGCCTACATCGACGTATGTTATCCACCAATTCTGATTCAATACACTGACTACCCTGGCAGGATTTCCTAAACCTACAATGTAGAATCCACCAGATGACTACCAGGAACAATAAATTACTAGATGATTTTGGCAGATAGGATTCATTCATTTGACCCACTTGTGAAAATCTCAGCGGAATAGGTAGGACTTGAAACCACGCCAGCAAGGGTAAGGTTTGATTAGAGCCAACACTCTTTCGGACAGCGAGAATCTTCTGCTAATTAATTGTGCCTGGTAGACATCTGGTGGATTTTACATTGATTGCTTAGGAACTCCTACTAGGACAGTCAGTTAACTGTACCAGAATTGGTGGTTTGCATACGTAAATGTAGGCTAGGCGTGTAACTTGACCCAAAAGCGATTAAAACTCACTACTCCCGGTGGGCCTTCGTAGCTCAGTTGACCAGAGCGTTAACTGTGCTAATGGCTTCGCATTGCTGGCGTGGGTTTAATCCTCTAGACGCTACCGAGTTTTGACAAGTGGTTAAAAGTAATTATTCATATCTGCCAGTAAACTCTGCTAATTAATTGTGCCTGGTAATCATCTGGTGGATTCTACATTGATTGCTTAGGAAATCCTTCTAAGAAAGTCAGTAAACTGTACCAGAATTGGTTAATTGCATACGTTGATATTGACTGGGCGTGTAACTTGACCCAAGTGCGACTAAACTCACTACTCCCGGTGGGCCTCCGTAGCTCAGTTGGCTAGAGCGTTAACTGTACTAATGGCTTCGCATGGCTGGCGTAGGTTGAATCCCACCGAGGCAGCCGAGTTTTTGACAAGTGTGTCGAAGGAATTATTCAAATCATCGAGAATCTTCTGCTTATAAATTGTGCCTGGTAGTCATCTGGTGGATATTTCATTAATTGCTTTGAAACACCTTCGAGGACAGTCAGTTTACTGTACCAGAATTTGTGGATTACATACGTTGTTAGAGGCTGGGCGTGTAACTAGACGTAAGTGCAATTAATCTCACTACACCGGGTGGGCCTCCGTAGCTCAGTTGGCTATAGCGTTAACTGTACTAATGGCTTCGCATTGCTGGCGTGGGTTGAATCCCACCGAGGCTGTCGAGTTTTTGATAAGTGGATCAAAGGAATTATTCACATCTGCCAGTATACTCTACTTATTAATTTTGCTTGGTATTCATCTGGTGGATTATAAAATGGATTGCTTAGGAAATCCTTCTAAGAAAGTCAGTAAACTGTACCAGAATTGGTTGATTGCATACGTTGATATTGGCTGGGCGTGTAACTTGACCCAAAAGCGATTAAACTCACTACTCCCGGTGGGCCTTCGTAGCTCAGTTGGCTAGAGCGTTAACTGTACTAATGGCTTCGCATTGCTGGCGTGGGTTTAATCCTCTAGACGCTACCGAGTTTTTGACAAGTGGGTCAAAGGAATTATTCATATCTGCCAGTAAACTCTGCTAATTAATTGTGCCTGGTAATCATCTGGTGGATTCTTCATTGATTGCTTAGGAAATCCTTCTAGGAAAGTCAGTTTACTGTACCAGAATTGGTGAAGTGCATACGTTGATGTTGGCCAGGCCTGTAATTTGACTCAAGTGTGATTAAACTCAGTACTCCCTGGGAGCCTCCGTAGCTCAGTTGGCTAGAGCATTAACTGTACTAATGGCTTCGCATGGCTGGCGTGGGTTTAAACTCACCGACGTTGCCAAGTTTTTGACAAGTGGGTCAATGGAATTATTCAATCAGCTATAATCTTCCGCTTATTAATTGTGCCTGGTAGTCATCCGGTGGATATTACAATGATTGATAAGAAAAATCTTCTAGAACAGTCAGCTAACTGTACCAGAATTTGCGGTTTGCATACGTTGATGTAGGCTTGGCGTGTAACTTGACCCAAGTGCGATTAAACTCACTACTCCACGGTGGGCCTTCGTAGCTCAGTTGGCTAGAGCGTTAACTGTACTAATGGCTTCGCATTGCTGGCGTGGGTTTAATCCTCCAGATGCTACCGATTTTTGACAAGTGTGTCAAAGGAATTATTCAAATCAGCTAGAATATTCTGCTAATAAATTGTGCCTGGTAGTCATCTGGTGGATTTACATTGGTTGCTTAGGTAATCCTGCTAGGGTAGGCAGCTAAATGTATCAGAATTGGTGGATTTCATAAGTATTTATGGGTTAGTCGGGAATCTTGACCCAAATGTGATTCAACTCACGGCTCCCGGTGGAGCCTGTTATCTGAGTTGGCTAGAGTGTTGGCTGTTTTGTAGCATTACCTTTGATGGCGTGGTTTCGAATTCCAACTTTTCCGCCGAAATTTTCACAAAATTGTCAAAGAAATTATTCATATCTGCCAAAATCCTCTACTTAGTAATTGTGCCTGGTGGACATCTGCGGGATTCTACATTGGTTGCTTAGGAAATCCTGCAACGGTAGTCAGTGTACTAAATCAGAATTGGTGGATTTGATACGTAAATGGTGGCTGGGCGCGTAACTTGAAACAACTGGGGTGAAACTCACGACTAACAATCGAGCCTCGCAGCTCAGTTTGCTAGAGCGTTGGCTGTCTTACACTTGCTGGCCTTGTTTAGATCCTTACCGAGGCTGCCAAGGTTTTCACCAGTGGGTAAAAGGAATAATTCAAATCTGTCAAAATACTCTGCTTATTATTGTGCCTGGTTGTCATCTGGTGGATTCTACATTGGTTGCTTAGGACATCCTGCTATGGTAGCAGTTTACTGAATCACAATTTGTAGATTCCATACGAATTTGTAGGTTGGTCGGGTATCTTGACCCAAATGTGATTAAAATCACTGCTCCCGTTCGATCCTCGTATCTCAGTTGGCTAGAGCGTTGACTGTTTTCTAGCCTTACACTTGCTGGCGTGGTTTAGAATCCCACCTTTTCCGCCGATATTTTCAAAAGTGGGTCAAAGGAATTATTTATATCTGCCGAAATCCTCTAGTAATTAATTGTGCCTGGAAGTCATCTGGTGGATTCTACATTGGGGGTTAGGAAATCTTGCTAGGGTAGTCAGTGTACTGAATCATAATTTGTAGAATACATACGTCGATGTAGGCTGATCGGGTGACTTGACCCAAGTTTGTTTTAACCCATGGCGCAAGGTGGGGCCTCGTAGCTTATTTGGCTAGAGCTTTGGCTGCACTGTAGCCTTCCCTTTCCTTGCGTACACTGACTACCGTTGCAGGATTTCCTAAGCAACCAATGTAGAATCCCGCAGTTGTCCACCAGGCACAATTAATAAGTAGAGGATTTTGGCAGATATGAATAATTCCTTTGACAATTTTGTGAAAATTTCGGCGGAAAAGTTGGAATTCTAAACCACGCCAGCAAAGGTAATGCTTAAAAACAGCCAACACTCTAGCCAACTCAGATAAGAGGCTCCACCGGGAGCCGTAAGTTGAATCACATTTGGGTCAAGATACCCAACTAACCCATTAATACTTATGAAATCCACCAATTCTGATACATTTAGCTGTCTACCCTAGCAGGATTACCTTAGCAACCAATGTAAATTCAGCAGATGTCTACCAGGCACAATTAATAAGCAAGGGATTGTTGCAGCTTTGTATAATTACTTTAATTCATTTGTGAAAACCTTGGCAGACTCGGTAAGGATCTCAACCATGCCAACACGTGAAAGGCTTAAATACAGCCAAAGCTCTAGCAAACTAAGCTACGAGGCTCCATCGGAGCCGTGAGTTTCATCCCACTTGTTTCAAGTTACGCCCCCAGCGTACATTTACTTATGTTATCCACCAACTCTTTTTCAGTTCACTGAATATGCTAGCAGGATTGCTTAAATAACTAATGTCGAATCCACCAGATGACTACCAGGCACAATTACTCAGTAGAGGATTTTGGCAGATATGAATAATTCCTTTGACATATTAATGAAAATCTCGGCGGAATAGGTGGGATTCGAAACCACGTCAGCAAATGTAAGGCTAGATTACAGTCAACGCTCTAGCCAACCGGGAGCAGTGAGTTTAATCACATTTGGGTCAAGGTACCCGACCAACCTACAAATACGTATGGAATCAACCAACTGTAAGTCAGTAAACTGCTACCCTATCAGGATTTTCTAAGCAATCAATGTAGAGGCCCGCAGATGTCTACCAGGCACAATTACTTAGTCGAGGATTTTGGCAGATATGAATAATTCCTTTGACAAACTCGTGAAAACCTCGGAACCGTTGGTGGAATTCAAACTCACGCCAGAAATTGAAGGCTTTAGTACAGCCAATGCTCTAGCCAACTGAGCTACAAAGCTCAGCTGGGAGCCGTTAGTTTAATCAAACTTGGGTTAATTTACTCGACCAGCCTACAAAAACGTATGGAAACCACATATTCTGGTACAGGTAACTGACTACCCTAGCAGGACTCCCGGAACAATCACTGTAGAATCCCCGGATGACTACCAGGCACAATTAGTTAGTACAGCATACTGGCCGATTCGAATAATACCTTTAACCCACTTGTGAAAAACTCCGCAGCCTCAATGGGGATAGAAAACAAGCCAGCATACTAAAACCTATAGTAATGCCAACGCTCTAGCCAAATGAGTAACGAGGCCCCACGGGGAGCCCTGAGAATAATCACACTTGGATCAAGTTACACGCACAGTGTACAGCGTCGTATAGATATTCACCAATTCTGATGCAGGCAACAGACTGCCCAATCAGGATTTCCTAAGAAATCAATGTAGAATCCGCCAGATGACTACTAGGCATAATTACCTAGTAAGGGATTTCGGCAGAATTGCAAAATTCTTTTCCTCAACTTGTAAAGCTCTTGGCACCGTCGGTACGATTCGTACCCACGCAAGGAAAGG
>WEDG01011205.1:0-15000 GCA_017591395.1 Schistocephalus solidus
GAAACCGACAAGCTAACGAGCTCGTGGTGCAGTGAGTGAGCTTTGACTTCTGACCAACAGGTTGTGAGTCTTCGGTGCCATGCCTGGGTTTTGTATGGCTGTGCTGATGACGGCTAATAAGTCAGAAATGGCCATTCCAGTCTCCCTTTGTCTTTTGTCGGTAATGTCATCTGCCTCACATCTGTACATCCCAGACCGAGGACGGATAAGAACTTGACACTTAAACGTAATCAAAACAGCTTATAAATCCTGTTAAAAATGGATTCGATGAGAAGTGAGAATGAGAGGTTGTGGAATAAGGCAACATACATATACCGAAATGCCTCACCGGGAGGCGTTAAAATTGTAAAAAGACTTGTAGAATACCGTTTTTCTAGGAGGATGCTGTGGCATGATGCAAGCCCTACGCAAGACGCTTGGGGTCGGCCTATCATCAACAAGGTGTCAAGAGTATACCTAGCATGCAGTTTCGCAGACTTGAGTTGTTATCAGATCCTCGGTATGAGGTGGCAAGTGGTGAGGGCATACCCAAAAGCAGTAGGAAGAAAACAATTTTCCCATTGGAAAATCTAAGCAAGGAAACTGAAAGAATCATCAGTTCGGGTGAAAATAAAACTGTGAAGTTTGATGACCCATCCGCCAGCCGCGTCTGCCGAGTGCAGGTTTGTGGTTCCGGTCGGGTTGATTGGCTGGATAAGCCCTAAGAATTTTTGTATCCATTTATTCGCATGACCTCTCCTCCTTTCATGATAACCGCCAATTGAGACGCTCGCCTGGCGACTGTTGACACCTTTGTCCGGCGGTTTTAGGGAGGCATTTGATCGGTTTGCGGCCATTCCTGATTGAACACGCGCTGTCTTAAGGACAAGATGGTGTAGAGAATTATTGAAAACAGGAAAGGCACATGTGCATAGGTAGGGACTCACCTTTGTCTCAGGGCTCCTTAGGAGCCGAGTGGAATACAAGAGCAGCTAGGTGGGTAGCGTACTGCTTTCTAAGCCACTCTGTCATGCCTAGAACAAACAACTGGACAGAGGGACCTAAGGCCCAAATTAGAGACCTTTTAGGATTAAAATTGCTTCGACATTAAGCAGAAGCCAAAGGGCGGGTTCCAGAAGCAGTCCAGAAGAAGAGGCGAACGCTGCAGCCAGACGTTACTGGCCTGGATCGTTTCGATTCGCACTCGGACTCATCATCACAGACGATCGCAGATAAGGTTAGTGGAGGCCAAGAGCGCATTAGAGCGCGTAGTTACCAGTGACTACACATTTGTAATTAGCAGCTCGCGGCACCTCTTGGAATAGTACTTACCATGATGGCTTGTTAGTCGCTGAAGGAAAATCGCAGTCCTTTGGAAAGCAATGCCAAACTTAATTTAGTCCATTACTCCATCGACATTCGCCAGTTTGCTCGGCCAGGATGGAGCATTCAAATTCTTTTCTTTCATACATCAGCGCTGCAAAATGAGAAGGAAAGAGTTGAAAGTAGAAAAGGAAAAAGGACTGACTAACGATCTGGTTTTTTACTCTGGCAACCCTCTCCTCCTCTAAATGCGCTACCTTCCTTCAGACCGCCACGCAAGCCTAATTTGTAGAGCAGGTCCCTTCGATGTTAATTTGGGACTGGAAGACATTTCCTCAGGCCTAACCTTTCACACGGCGGTTTCGCGAGAACAGCAAATTGTTACGCTCGGGCATTTGCAAGTTTAGGAAGGGTAGGCGAAGGAAAACTTGTATCTCCGGAGCAAAGCCTGTTTAGATCAGGGGATTTGACGAAGTCAATATTCACCCAGCCTATCTCAGACCAGCGTACCTAGAAACGAAGTAAATTTTGGAAAACTAACAGGATGCAACGAACGAGAGAGAAAGCAGAGAGAGAATGTGCCGAAACCCAAAACATAAAAGCACTACATCGAAGAACGATAGGTTGATACGTACTGCAGGGTGTCTTGCGTTAAATTCCTGGCTGCATATCCCCGTGACCTAATTCAACCATGAATTCCAAATTTACACCTAACCCCCTCCCGCACGGGGTCATCTATGCGTGAAATATACGTATGTGCTCCAACGAATCTAAATTTTCACGTGAGTAAAAGTAGAACACGTGTCAAAGGCATAATAATGCTGATGGTCACGCGCAGTAAATGGTGTATACGACACTTGACCAGTAGTCCGATGAGGTCCACCATGTGATCTACAGGCAAGTGGTGCATGTACGATGGCTTGCGCATGGATTGCCTTAAGTGACAGTAAATCCCAGGCCTTTTTCTCACCCGTCTGTGCCCGGTATCAGACATGGTCAAGAAGACCGGAGAAGGGATCAGACGCAGATGGCTGGTACGACCGGAGAAGCCCCGTACGTGCCTCCACGCCTAACTCAGATCCCACGAGGAGCCATAAAATGACAACAAGAGAGGCTGGTGGCAGCATGAGTTCGAACCTACGCGTAAAGCCACCAATACCCCGCTCTTCAATTTTCGGCATTCGTTATGGGAGCAACCCGAATAATCGCCTACCGTGCCCTAATCTAGCGCATCTACCACGACCCGGCGAAGGTACAGCATGATGCCCTTAAAACAAATTAGCGGACGGCCTAACAGGCGACAGGGATCTAACGTTCAACCTGTCGTGAACTGGGCTTGGCGTTTATTCGCTAGTTTTGAACGACAAGAAAAGAAGAACTTCGTCCGCCTCTGCTGCCTATTGAGGATTTTAGATCAGTTCGACGGCAAAAAAGAACTTTAAGTCTTAATAAGGGCCGACTATATCCACGGTTCCTGAGGACACAAACCGAGTTACATAACAGAAGAGGTCCACGTCACGAAGTGATATCACGGGCTTTTAAAAACTGAGCCAATTAGCTTTTCTGCCGTCCATCGCTTATATGTACGTTGGTTGACCAGTTCGCGCATTATTCATCTCCTTTAAACCTCTTTTAATCAAACCACAATATACTGTAGTCATCAGCGCACGACGCCGGCACCGTCTTTGAAAGCAGTTCACCCATCTCAAATTCCTTATGACCAAGGACGATCTCTTTATGATGTCGCCGAAGCCTATGATCCGGCAAGTTAGTCATTTGTGCCCAATCCACCACCGTGAACGGAGCCCAGAAAGCCTTGAATCCTTTAATTTCAAAGCAAAGCGTACCGCCCCTCCCCCTCTTCCCTCCTCTTCTTCAACAGATGATATCTGGCGAAATAATGTATCGCTTTGATCGGCGAGTAGTGACATACTGATAACCGAAGATGTTGGGTATTGTGGTGCCAGCCATCGTTAAAATGGACGAAAATTTGACCATAGGCGTAGAAGAAAGATAGCGTTATTTCTTTGTTCCAGCATCACTTTCAGCATTCAGACGATAACTTTGCGCATTCAATCGCCAGCTTAATAATGTTTAGGATTTTACCATACAGCAGCGAAGAGGTTCGAGTCTGCCCCGGCTTCGTCGTCATTGCTGGTCACCATTACCAGCCATTTTCATTGCGCCGTTGTTACTGGCCGTTCGAGTGTTTGAGTTAACGTTACGTATTGATACGTTTAAAACCGACACCAGAGATGGCTGTGGAGAAAGAATGAACAGGAGTCGAAGATACCGATGAAACGGTCGGTCCATTTCGCATTGTGTCATACCTTCCATTCTTTCTCTCTTTCATGTCGACACGGTGATCATCGGCGAAAAGCCATAATATTAACGCCAGAAGCGAACAGCTGCCGTCAAAATTAAATATGCATCTGGTGAATGAAGAAATATGGCAAAACATCGATGCCAGTTTTGGTTCATATGGCTTTTATATCATTTGCCACGATGCTTGATCACGGCAGATATTTAAGCGAAAGCGGCAACTATCGGATCGTCAGCAGCGGTTTAACTTTGCTGTAGATATTCATTGTTCAGTCAAACGTAAGAGCGATGAAAAATATGCGGAAATGCATACAGAACAGATAAAATATCATCACCAAAGCTCAAGAATAACAGTTTGATGCTGGGTGATGAAATATGAAGCGATAAATATTTTCGCCTCTTTCTCTGCACGAACATGGTTTTCCAACCGGGCAGAAGGTCGCCTTGCATGGCGTTCCTTCCATATGTCCCCGGAAGTCCTAAACGGGAACCACCAAATGTCCTTCCTGCATCGCGCCCATCCTATTTTGCCACAAATCATCTGTTCTGTAAGAACGGCGAAAGCGCCCGGTTCCAGCGCCGTTATCCTTCATCGGTCAGCGTTTTCTCCCATTCCCGTGCCCAAGAAACAGCCATAAAATAGCGTCCTAACCAGAGTTCCCAAGCGTTTTATCTGGTTTTGGAAATCAATAAAACATAAGGGGGGCTTTTGAAATTGAGTGGTCATTTTGTCTGTTCTCTATGTATACGGGAACTTGCAGATATTTTCATCGGTTGGTCTATGTCGTTCATTATATCCAGCTTCTTAACCCCTCTTTGTTTGACTGAACTACAATAATGAGGTCATCTGCATGCTACGATAGCGGCGTTTTGAAAAAAGTTCATCGGGTGGATCTTTTGCAACCCACGCTGCTGACGATTTTTCATGAGATTGATAGTTGCCGCTTTCGGCCATTATGTATCGTTGGTGATCTTTCCGCGTTATATGTATCCTTTACCCCCAATTTTTCTAGTAGGAATGGAGGACTTTTTGATTAAAAAAAAACATGTGGAATGATACTTCCAGAATAAAGTGCATATGTTAAAAAAAAACAAAAGAAAATAATGGTCGACACATCATCGCATTACCCACTATAATCAATCTGACGCCCATGAGCCTCTTCGGATTCACTGAAGGTCATGGTTTGGAGATTTTTGACTGGCAGCGGTTCCTTTCTAACGTTAATCTTTGGGAACCCCATGCTCTATGGTGCTTTAAAGCCACGTCAGACACGGAGTCTCCTCTTCTTACCCGTGTACTTGTCTCGGGCCGGCTACTGGCATAGAGGAGAGAATGGAGGAGGGAGGTTTAAATGACACAATGCATGGACTACGATGACTTATCGAGTATGCTGCGACCTCAAATACACCCTCTGTTTCATTCCTTTCCCTACCACTCTCCTTGAAACTTTCATCGAGACCTGCTATTCCTTGGAAAAGATTCCCACGAAAACACACATCTCCTAAATGAAAGAGACAGTTTGAGGTAGTTTTCGAGTTACCCCTGCAACGCAGTGCATCATGATTGCGTGGGTACGTAAGCGTTAACTATAAATGCACCTCCAATGTAAAGGCAAAGTATTGCCTGCAATCGCATAGCAGCACAGCAGCGGTGTAGTTGGTCAGGTCGCATTTGCACGTAGTCGGGGGAGTAGTAGTAGTATTAGTATTAGTAGTAGCAGTAGTAGTAGTAGTGGTAGTAGTAGTAGTAGTAGTAGTAGTAGTAGTAGTAGTAGTAGTAGTAGTAGTAGTAGTAGTAGTAGTAGTAGTAGTAGTAGTAGTAGTAGTAGTAGTAGTAGTAGTAGTAGTAGTAGTAGTAGTAGTAGTAGTAGTAGTAGTAGTAGTAGTAGTAGTAGTAGTAGTAGTAGTAGTAGTAGTAGTAGTAGTAGTAGTAGTAGTAGTAGTAGTAGGGACCGGGTCGCACATGCATGTGTGGGATATATAAGCCGACTGTTTATGTTTTGTCAGGCACTACCTCAATGCCGATCTCCAGTCGTATTGGGTTGGTTTTGCCAACTGAACATGCTTTATGTATGGGGAGGAATGTAGTGAGGTAGATTCTACGCAAGTCCTCGCTCAGGCATTGTGAACAGTGTGGACAAAAAACGTTTGAGCGTTGAGGATTGTCGCGTTTATGTGCTACTGCATGGTATGGGAGTGCAATTTAGAGAGAGAGAGAGAGAGAGAGAGAGAGAGCGAGCGAGAGAGAGAGAGAGAGCGAGCGAGAGAGAGAGAGAGAGAATGCGTAAGTTAAAAACATCGTCTGAATACTGAAAGTGATTATAAGTTAAAGAAATATGCGTATGTTTATCTTTCTTACCACTTCTACACCCTTATTTCTATGGGCGTTCAAATTACTCGGTCCATTTTGCTTGATATTTGCAGATTTTTCCTCGTCTTTTTCCTCCAAACCGCAAGTATGCTAACATCTTCACATCTGTGGTAGCACCATTTGTAGAGTTCTATGAAATATCGCATAGATTGTGCAACTAGTCTGCCTCGTGGTGTCCGAAAACTGTGACCGGCAGCATCCAAACGTCTGAACATTTATAAAAAAACAGCGGTGCATGTGGCAACTCGTAGTCAGCCCTGTCTTCGACGAACTGTCATCCTATTTTTAACCCAACTTCACGAGAGAGAGAGAGAGAGAGAGAGAGAGAGAGAGAGAGAGAGAGAGAGAGAGAGAGAGAGAGAGAGAGAGAGAGAGAGAGAGAGAGAGAGAGAGAGAGAGAGAGAGAGAGAGAGAGAGAGAGAGAGAGAGAGAGAGAGAGAGAGAGAGAGAGAGAGAGAGAGAGAGAGAGAGAGAGAGAGAGAGAGAGAGAGAGAGAGAGAGAGAGAGAGAGAGAGAGAGAGAGAGAGAGAGAGAGAGAGAGAGAGAGAGGGAGAGAGAGAGAGAGAGAGAGAGAGAGAGAGAGAGAGAGAGAGAGAGAGAGCGCTTAGTACACTTTACTTTGAAAGTAAAATTCCAAAACTTTCTGCAAAAATGTCCTCCATTCACAGTGAGTAAGATTGGGCACACAAACCAACTAACACCGGAGGATCATAAACTTCAGCGATCGACATCATAAAGAATCGTCCTTGAAGGAGTCGCAAAATTTAGGTCAAATTGGACTTCCTTCAAAACGGTGCCAGCGTCGTGCGCTGATGACCTCAGTATTGTAGTTTGATTAAAAAAAGAGGTTTAACAATGAATAATGCGCGAACTAGGTCAACCAACGTACATATAAGCAAATGGACAGCAGAAAAACTAGTGGCTCAATTTTAAAAGCCCACGTGATATCACTTCGTGACGTGGACCTCTTCCTGTTATGTAACTCGGTTTTGTGTCCTCAGGAACCGTGGATACTAATTCGGCCCTTATTAAGACTTAAAGTTCTTTTTTTGCCGTCAGACTGATCTAAAATCCTCAATAGGCAGCAGAGGCGGACGAGTTCTTCTTTTTCTTGTCGTTCAAAACTAGCGAATAAACGCCAAGCCCAGTTCACGACAGGTTGAACGTTAGTCCTGTCGCCTGTTAGGCCCGTCCGCTAATTTGTTTTAAGGGCATCATGCCTGTTACTGTACCTTCTAGCCGGGTCGCGTGGTAGATGCGCTAGATTAGGGCACGGTAGACGTTATTCGGGTTGCGCTCCCATAACGAATGCCGAAAATTGGGGCGGGGTGTGGTGGCACGCGTAGGTTCAGGCTCATGCTGCACCACCAGCCTCTCTTGTCATTTATGGTACTCCCACTCCGTGGGATCTGAGTCAGGCGTGGAGGCACGTACGGGGCTTCTCCGGTCGTACCAGCCATCTGCGTCTGATCCCGCCTCCGGTCTTCTTGACCATGTCCTGATACCGGGCACAGACAGGTGAGGAAAAAGAGAGCGCAAGTTTACTGTCACTTAAAATTAATCCATGCGCAAGCCATCGTACATGCACCACTTGCCTGTAGATCACATGGTGGACCTCATCGGACTACGATGGTCAAATTGTCGTATACCTGTTACTGCGCGTAGGCCACTCAACGTGTGAAAATGCCTTTGACCACAATGTTCTACTTTTTACTTTCATTTTGTGGAGAAAATTTAATTCGTTGGAGCACGGTTATACGTATATTTCACGTATTATAGATGACCCCGTGCGAAATTCCAGGAGGGGTTAGGTGTAGAAGATTTGGAATTCATGGTTGAGATTAGGTCACGGGGATAAGTATGCAGCCCAGAATTTAACGCAAGACACCCTGCAGTACGTATCCAACCTATCGTTCTTCGATGTAGTGCTTTATGTTTTTGGGTTTCAGCACGATTCTCTCTCTCTCTCTCTCGCTCTCTCTCGTTCGTTGCATCCTGTTAGTTTTCCAAAAATTTACTTCGTTTCTAGGTACGCTGGTCTGAGATAGGCTGGGTGGAATATTGAGCTTCGTCAAGTCCCCTGATCTAAACAGGCTTTTGCTCCGGAGATCTACAAGTTTTCCTTCGCCTACCCTTCCTAAACTTGCAAATGCCCGAGCGTAACAATTTGCTGTTCTCGCGAAACCGCCGTGGTTAGGCCTGAGGAAATGTCTTCTTCCAGTCCCAAACTGTTAACGCATCGAAGGGACCTGCTCTACAAATTAGGCTTGCGTGGCGGTCTGAAGGAAGGTAGCGCATTTAAAGGGGGGGGGGGAGGAGGAGAAGGGAGGGTTGCCAGAGTAAAAAACCAGATCGTTAGTCAGCCCTTTTCCTTTTCTTTCAACTCTTTCCCTTCTCATTTGCTTGCTGATGTATGAAAGAATTTGAATGCTCCCTCTGGCCGAAAAAGCAAACTGGCGAATGTCGATGGAAAAAAATGACAAATTAAATTAGAAGTTTGGCATTACTTCCAAGGATTGCGATTTTCCTTCCAGCGACTAACAAGCCATCATGGCATTAAGTACTATTCCCAGAGGTGCCCGCGAGCTGCTAATTATAGTAAATGTGTAGTCGCACGGTAACTACGCGCTCTAAGTACTGCGCTCTTGTACCTCCACTAACCTTATCTGCGATCGTCTGTGATGATGAGTCCGAGTGCGAATCGAAACGTCAGGCCAATTAACTTCTGGCTGCAGCGTTCGCCTCTTCTTCTGGACTGCTTCCTGGAACCCGCCCTTTGGCTTCTGCTTAATGTCAGAAGCAATTTTAATCCTAAAAGGTCTCCTAATTTGGGCCTTAGGTCCCTCTGTCCAGTTGTTTGTTCATGAGCATATCTGAGTAACAGACACAGTACGCTACCCGCAGCTGCTCTGTATTCCACTCGGCTCTAAGAGTCCTATACAAGGTTGGTCCTACCTATGCATGTGCCTTTCCTGTTTTCAATAATTCTCTACACCATCTTGTCCTTAAGATATCGCAGTGTTCAATCAGGAATGGCCGCAAACCGATCAAATGCCTCCCTAAAGCAAACAAGTTCCGTTGGCTGGCAAAGGTCTCAAACAGTCAACCAGGGCGAAATTGGCCAAGTTATGATGAAAGAGGAGGAGGAGAGGGACATGCGAATAAATGGATACAAAAATTCTTAGGGCTTATCCAGCCAATCAACCCTTTGACCGGAACCACAAACCTGCACTCGTATACCGCGCGGCTGGCGGATGGGTCATCCAAACTTCACAGTTTTATTTTCACCCGAACTGATGATTCTTTCAGTTTCCTTACTTAGATTTTCCAATGGGAAAATTGTTTTTCTTCCTACTACTTTTGGAGTATACCCTCACCACTTGCCACCTCATACCGAGGATCTGATAACAACTCAAGTCTGCGAAAACTGCATGCTAGGTATACTCTTGACACCTTGTTAAATGATAGGCCGACCCCAAACGTCTTACGTAGGGCTTGCATCATGCCACAGCATCCTCCTAGAAAAACAGTATTCTACAAGTCTTTTTACAATTTTAACGCCTCCCAGTGAGCATTTCAGTATATGTATGTTGCCTTATTCCACAACCTCTCATTCTCACTTCTCATCGAATCCATTTTTTAACAGGATTTATAAGCTGTTTGATTACGTTTAAGTGTCAAGTTCTTATCCGTCCTCGGTCTGGGATGTACAGATGTAGGCAGAATGACATTACCGACAAAGACAAAGGAGACTGGAATGGCCATTTCTGACTTATTAGCCATCATCAGCCAGCCATACAAAACCCAGGCGCTGTGGCACCCGAAGCTCGAACTCACAACCTGTTGGTCAGAAGTCCAAAGCTCTACTCACTGCACCACGAGCTCGTTAGCTTGTCGGTTTCGATTGGGAATATTAACGATGGTAGATGGGTGCTAACCGATCGGTTACGGGACTCCATCGCTTGGGGTTCACTCTAGAGCCCCGCCAGCAGCCGCAGAGCGGGTAGTAATATAGGCAGAAGGATATTAGCGACAAAGACTAGGGAGACTTAAATGCCAATTTCTGGCTTATTAGCCATCATCAGCCAGCCATACCTAACAGCAGGTGATCCGGCGCCCAAGGCTCGAACTCGCGACCTGTTGGTTAGAATTCCAACGCTCTAACCCACTGCGCCAGGGCATCGTAGTCTTGTCGTTTTCCATTGGGAGTATTAACAATGGTAGATGGGCGCTCATCATCATTATTAGCGACAGCGGCAGTAACATCGTCACCATCATCATCCTCATCAATCTCCTTCTCCTCCCATCGTCTCTGAGTTGGTATGTGGCATTCCACAACTGTCCGCAGTGGGTCTTACCTAAATGCGGCAAAACAAAATAATCCGGGATGGAGATTGACCTAATTCTACACTATTTAAGCTTTACGTAAACTGCGTGGAAGTTCACCGGTTGGGACGTTATTCTTTCGCTTGTACAAAGACAGGAGGAATTTTATTCGCTGGAGCTGAGGTGTGTTGATGAGCAATACTCGCATCGTCTGCCACTGCTACTGACTTCCTCTTCTCGGTCTCCTTCTTTTGCTCTGTGGTAGGTCAGTGAAGCGCCCTGCGTTGCCCCTTGTGATAGTGTATACATTAGGTAAGTCGATAGGGCTCGGTTGGAGATAAAAGGCGCTCTCCATTTATGCAATTCTGCTCCTCCACAAACCTTGCATTGGTGTAGTTTCAGGCGTGCTGAAAACAAGCATAGCTATTTTCCGGTAAACATTGACTTGGCGGCGTGGAGGACCAACATACGCGCGAGGATTACGCCCAAACGTGGCGGCTGACGTCAGCGAGGGACAAATCCCAGTTGCGGCGATAAGAGCAACAAAGACACCGGACTGAAGACATGGTAGCAATAAACATTAGGGGATGACAAGGAAAAGTGGGCAGATGGAGGAGAACGAGGAAGAGGATGATGATGATGATGATGATGGTGGTGGTAGTGGTGGTGGTGGTGGTGATAATTTCGCGGTTGAAAATGAAATAACTCACCTTTCTGTCTATATTGAACCATTTTTCTTTAACGGTTCGTTATAAGCTTGCAAATGCACAGCAGGGTGGGAGAATACATACTAAGGTTTTGCGAAAACTGCTAACTAGTAGAAAAAAAAACTGCTAACCTTCGACCCGTTCCGTTTCTAAATGCATCATTAGCGGAATCTATGATATACAAAAAAGTATGTTGCTATAGAAAGAAAATTTATTTCGGCGTTTTGTGTTAAAAACGTCAGAGATTCGCAAAATAGAAAATTTAAATTTGAAGTCGTTCCTTGCTTCTGGAAGACAGTGTGGTCCTTTACACTTGCATTCACCTGATTTCCAGTGACCTACGATCAGATTTTTCGGATCCAGAAGACATTTATTTGAAACTTTTCTTGCTTCTACTAGTGTTCGTTTATAACACAACGCACAAAACAATAAGACTGGTTCTGTGATATTGAATAGCATAAAGTATTTATTGGATATCCGAAAAACTCCAAACTCACCCAAGTCTCGCCTTTTTTCTTTAAAAATAGCAGATCGAAAATGTTGGTTTTTTTAATAAAAGGCTTTCTGAGCATCAAAGTCAGCCAAAAAAATCAAAGCAACAAGACCAATTATCCCGAAACTACTCACTCAAATTTCGATCACGACATCGCATGAGTTAGTACATATAGTGTATGTCCGCGTAAAGGTTGATTTTGAGCGTCTACGACGTTCAACAGGACTAGCTGCAAGATAAGGCGGCTACCCAAGAGCTCCTGTACAACTTTAAGGGATTAAAATGCAATCTTTCGGACTCTAAATACCTGGAATTTCTTGCGAACTTGGAGTCCATTATATTAACGGAACCACTAACAGAAGATGAACGTTTCACAATTCGAAATAACATTGTACATGCTTTAAATAACTGAAATCCATTTTCAATACTATCAAACGAAGAAAGAAAGCCCTAACATCTCTCAAAACAGACAAAGGCATCGTAATCCTTCCTACGGACAAAGGAGGTTCAACAGCTATTTTAAACGAAGCAGACTACGATAAAAAGATGCTGTCATTGTTACAAGATAAGTTAACCTATAAAGCACTTGACGCAGATCCCAACAAAATGCAGAATTCATCAACTGAAATAGTACTTAAACGTCTTACAGGAAAGAAGCAAATATCAGGGGATATTGCCAAATCCTTGAGACAAACCGAACCGAACATACCTAAGATACATGGACTACCTAAGGTTCACAAACCAGAGGTGCCACTACAACCGTCAACCTTGATTTCCCGCCATCGCTCCAAGAAACCATCAGAACCGTGCAGCAACTCTCCAGTGGGAAAGCACCTGGCTCGGACACGATTCCTGCTGAGATTTACAAGCATGGCGGACCCCAACTGATGAACCGACTCACAGTGCTCTTCCAGGAGATGTAGCACCAAGGGCAAGTCCCTCAGGATTTCAAGGCGCAACAATAGTCCAACTCTACAAGAAGAAAGGGAACCACCATCTCTGCGACAACCACCAAGGAAACTCGCTGTTGAACATCGCCGGAAAGATCTTCGCCCGCATTCTCCTCAATCGCCTGAACCCTCACCCGGAGCAAGGACTGCTTCCTGAAAGCCAATGTGGCTTCCGACGACGCCGAGGAACACTCGAAATGATCTTCGCCGCTCGACAGCTGCAAGAGAAGGACCAAGAGATGCGGACACACCTCTACACTACCTTCGTGGACCTGACGAAAGCCTTTGACACTGTGAATCGCGACGGGCTGTGGAAAATCATGCAGAAAATCGGCTGTCCTGAACTTTTCACGCATATAGTACGTCAGCTTCACGACGGGATGATGGCGCGCGTTGCTGACAACGGGACAGTATCCGAAGCTTTCGCAGTGAACAACGGAGTGAAGCAGGGCTGCGTCCTTGCACCTACCCTCTTTAGTCTCATGTTCTTTGCCATGCTAACGGACGCCTACCGTGAAGAACGCCCCGGGATCCACATGGCCCACAAGATGTACGGCCGACTCCTCAACCAAAGTCGGATACACTTCCGCTCGCGCGTCTCCACAGCCACCATCCACGAACTTCTCTTCACTGACGACTGCACACACAATGCAACGACAGAAGAGGAAATGCAAAGGAGCATGTACCTCTTTGCTGCCGCCTGTGACAACTTCTGACTTCTCATCAACACTGAGAAAATGGTTGTGATGCATCAACCGTCGCCCAACACTCTCTACACCGCAGCTCACATCAAGGTCAATGGCACCCAACTTAAATCTGTGGATACCTTCACGTACCTAGGCAGCAATCTCTCACGCAGCACCAAAGTCGATGATGAGATCGCCCATCGGATCGCTAAAGCCAGCCAAGCCTTTGGACGCATGCAAAATGATGTCTGGAATTGACATGGTCTCCACCTCAGCACCAAACTCAAGATGTAAAAGCTGTCATATTGCCGCCGCTGCTGTATGGAGCTGAGACGTGGACGATCTACCAAAAGCAGGCGTGGCAGCTCAACCAATTTCACCTCAGCTGTCTCCGCAGAATACTAAAGCTGGGTTGGCAAGACAGGATACCATACATGGAAGTGCTAGAACGAACAGGCATCCTCCGCATTTGCGCTCAGTTGAAACAACTACCACTGCGCTGAAGCGGTCAACTTGTGCGGATGGACGACGAAAGGCTACCCAAACGACTCTTCTATGGAGATGTCACCATGGGTTCTCGTCGACAAGTACGACGCTACAAAGACACTCTGAAGACCTCCCTGAAGCAATTGCAGATCAACCCGGAGTCCTGGGAGGACCTTGCCCGAAATCGATCGGCTTGGAGGAGAACAGTGAAGACAGGAGTAGCAATCTACGAAGTCAACAGGATCGCCGCTGCGAAGACCAAAAGAGCGGTATGTAAGTCACCAGCGCCCTGGACACCCATCGCCAATGCCCAGACCCTTCCAAAATGCCCGCGCTGTCACCGCACCTTCCGCGCGCGAATCGGCCAAGTCGGAAAACTTCGGACGCAATGCACCAACAATCCGAAAATTCAAAGTTATACGTCAACTTCTGCCAACCCTCCTTCGAACTCCCCCACCCTTACACCTGGCATCAATTCCATTAGTCCCACCATAATCGAGACCACATCACAATGAGCAGCACGGCCACCACCACTACCACAATCAGCGATGGGGACTCTCTCCTAAACTGTCTTCATTGCGACCACACATTCACCTCACGCATCGGCCTGTCGGTCACTTGCGAATCCATCGTACAGAGACTGGTGAACCAGTGCCTGGAGCTCCAACACACAGCAAAGATCGCCGCCTCCACTGCCCTCACTGTCCTGGCGCATTTACTCATTGCATGGGCCTATTCGGTCACATGCGCATCCATGACAGCGGAATTCCCCGCAATGCCGACAACACCGATACCCCATACACACCCTCCGCGCCAGCCATTCTTACCGCCACCCCCCTACCATGAATGACACCCCCCAGCCTCTCCAGATTTTTCCTGCCCACTGCGCCCGCAAATTAAACTCACGCATCGGCTTGATCGGTCACATGCGAATCCATCGCATGAAGGCTGTCGAACCTCTTCGCTGCCGCCTGTGACAACTTCAGACTTCACATCAACACTGAGAGAACGCTTGTGATACATCAGCCGCCGCTTGGAAGGCTGCGAATCTGACGCTTAAACCAGACCACGTTGTCGGCCCAGCGTATGTTCTCTGTGTCGAGCGGCTGACCAGAGGGACTGGGAGTCAGATGGAGATGGCTCCTCCATAACCCCTGCGTTATGGGGGTCAGATCGTGCTGTGGCACGCGAAGACGGGTACGCCAACCCATCAGTCAATGCGCCCACTCCAACATCAGACAACTGACCGGCTCGTACGGTGGACGGATTTTGGGGGTGGTGGAGAGATTGAGGTCGAGAGCTCAGCGCATTTTTCTCACTATAAACAATCTGACGTGCTTGAAACTATCACGGTGCG
>WEDG01011205.1:17500-27596 GCA_017591395.1 Schistocephalus solidus
TTCTTTTTGGACCATGTCCGATTCATTATTATGTCATGTAAGTGTACAGTTTTACGCAGGCAGCCATCCAACAGCACACCCTCGTTGTCCTCACTCGTTTCACCCATGCCCTGGGGAAGAACTTTGAGCTTGCGTTGTCAGGATATAATGTATATGAATTTATGCGGTGTTGTTGTTGTTAAAAAAACCGTTAAGCGACCATGTTGTGCCTCAACCACAGTCTCTGATCCTCTGCCGCTTTCCGTCCGCAGATTCCTCCTCCCGACGGGTCCAAAGCACATCAAGATCGTTGATGAGGAGGAAGGGCGATGAAAGGGCTTCTCGATTTTGTGGACTATGCCAGTCGTGCACACCTTGAGTGTGAGACTGTTCGGTGAGCCAAAAGCCGTGTCTTGGCATTTTGCCAAATCTGACGTAGCAGTCAGCCCAGTGTGCGTTTTGGTGCCGTTCTGCTCAGCCCAGTTCTGACCTGCTGTTCAGCCTTTTGGAGCTTTGAGGTTCGAGGCCGCGTTCTCCTGCTAAGGCTCGCTTTTAACATTCCTATTTCCAAGGGATCATAAAAAGGGTGGGGTAAGGATTAGTTATAGGGCCACGTAAACTGGAACAAAACTGCTCACCGCTGTCAGCCAGCCTTATCCAACTTCAGGTTTTGGACACCTGAGGTTTGAGAACGCGTTATTTTTTACTATTAAGCCGACCCGTATTCCTGTCGTGTGAGATCTGAACTAGTAACTAATACTGGTGAAGCGTGCAGAAGAATGGACTATCAACCTTTGGAATTGAACGAATAATTGAGTTCAAGTCCCAGCCAAGGAAGCTGACTATGTCCTTAAAGAATCGAATTACTGCAAGGCTTGCTTTGAGTGTTTTACTTAACACCATGTTTTGTGTGGTGTATCATGGGACTATGATGCAGAAGCTCATGAGTAGAGAGTTAGTAATATTGTACGGCCGTTGGTGCTCATCCCCATGTTTTCATGGAGGCGCATGTGACCTAATAGGCCCATGCGGTGTGGGAATGTGCGAAGGCAGTGCGGACAGTTGAGTCGGGTGCGGCGGTTGCATGGTGGTGCTCCTGACACTGGTTCACCGGTCTCTATGCGACGGATTGGCAAGTGACCGATTAGACTGATACGTGATGTGCAAATGATCCTATCGCAATACAACCAAGATCACCATCACAACCGCTACCGGATGTCGATCATACAGGGCAGTGATCGCTTGCTGATCGGTTCCCATAACCTGTCATAATAACCAACCCCAGCTGCTTATGCCCATGTCTATCCCAAGTAATCTATTAAAATAGCAAGGCAGGCGTTTCACGCAAATCCAATGTGTATCACATTATTTCGGCTTCAAGTGGAGGCCCGCCTTCTTTCGCGTAATAGCTAAAACGTTGACCGGCATAATGGCACATGTACTCAACGAAGGCTTTTCTGCAAATAATAGTTATTGGTTAGAAACTGTCAGGTAATTACAAGCTGGTACATGTGCAAACCTCTTGGATGGGTTTTGATTGGGGTTCATGTTGGATAAATTATCCTTTACAGAGAATAAATGCGGGGTTATAGGAAATTAAGTAGACGTTGTCAAAGAGGGGTGGCTACTGCCTAAAGGATTATCACGTCTACCCTAAATTAAGTGGGTAGTAGGAAGGGAAAACGGGGAAATGGTGTCTCAGCGGCGACGGAGCCGTAGCTGCGATCCACTGTTTGTGCTAATTAAAGCCACACTTCTACCTCCGTAGTTTGCTTGGACGTTCTGGTAGAAATAGCATATCGCATCACCACACCACCACCGGATATCGATCAGCCGGAGCAGTGCCCATTCGCACACTTGTAAGTATGTCGTTGAACAGACCAGCAGAACCACGAAGACCGACGCAGACCGAGGAATGAGCAATTCCGTGGTAATTAATGGCCGTAAAACACGCTACAAAAGGTTAGCTCATGCATAAATTTGCATAATTGTGTGTAGACACTGGAATGCGCACTTCTCGCATGGATACATGCACTTCATTTAATCTCACCAGTTGAATTACCTCACGAAGTGCTTATTAGCACTGAAACTGCCGCCAGATAGTAGCCGGGGGCATCGTTATATGGTGAGAGACTGGGTGCGTAAGGCCAGACAATTGGGCAGCAGGTCAGATGCCAATGGAGGAGGAGGAGGAGGAGGAGGAGGAGGGAGGAGGAGGAGGAGGAGGAGGAGGAGGAGGAGGAGGAGGGAGGAGGAGGAGGAGGAGGGAGGAGGAGGAGGAGGGAGGAGGAGGAGGAGGAGGGAGGAGGAGGAGGAGGAGGGAGGAGGAGGAGGAGGAGGAGGAGGAGGAGGAGGAGGAGGAGGGAGGGAGGGAGGGAGGAGGAGGAGGAGGGGAGGAGGGAGGAGGAGGGAGGAGGAGGAGGAGGAGGAGGAGGAGGGAGGAGGAGGAGGAGGAGGGAGGAGGAGGAGGAGGAGGAGGAGGAGGAGGAGGAGGAGGAGGAGGAGGAGGAGGAGGAGGAGGAGGAGGAGGAGGAGGAGGAGGAGGAGGAGGAGGAGGAGGAGGAGGAGAGGCAGTCAACGCCCAATATTGCTTTCGCCAGAGCCAACAATTCATGCGTTTGCAATTTCTCGCCAACCCCTGGTGTGCATTTTGTTAAAACCACGACGCCACTCCAACCCCACCCCACGAAAGGGCTCTGTTACTGTTGGAGGTGATCCTTCCAAACCCATTAACCTGCGTATGTGCGCCAGGTTGGGGGAGATTTAAAACGCGAACGGCTGGTCCTACTCCCACGGGACGCGTAACTCTTTCCGCTCAGCCCCCCCCCCCCCCCCCCGCTGTCGCCGTTCCCCCCAGGTCCTCTGCAACCACCGCCGCCCACCCTTTCAGGCTGACGCTCTGTGTGGACATGCACACGCGCACACGGCCTCTGCGTATTCTGAGGGGGAAGTCGGCCACTCGCGGGGGGAGGAAGGTGGAGTGGAAGTTGGACGGGTGACTTCGTTTCGTCTGACAAGTCCTCCACGGCGCGGCAGCAGGGTGAGGCCGGTAAAGAGATTTAGCCGACACTGGGCTGAGCCTCGGGGCGGCCTTGACGGGAGGGGGACGTCTACGCGAGATAGCGCTGGTCTGTGCTCTCCAGACACACGCAAAACAGAGTTGGGTTTGGGGGCGGGCGGGTGGGTTGTGTTGCCTAAACGCGATTGCGGCGCTAATAAACCGTCGCGAACGAACAACCGCCAAGAGCCGGGACAAAGTGACAGGGCACAGTTTGCCTCCCTATACCTAACTTACACTGATCCCTGGCACCCCTAATAATATTGCCACATGGTGCCTACATTTATTCTAAGTGGGTAAATATCAGAGACAGATTCCTAGTAGGCAGCGTGTCCTGTCGGGAAATAATTTCTAAAATTATTAAGTGCAGGACATGTAGTCAGGTGCTTCAGACCCGAAATTTCAATGAACATTTTGGTCGAAGACAATCAACCACTGTGGAATTACCACGTAATGCCCATCCTACAAACAAGTAGTATTAAAAGTAGTATGAGTCTAATGTGGCAAAGACGTTATACCGTACTTCTAACATAGGTACTAGCTAAAAACGCAGACACGTTTTCGCCGATGTTTCTGCTGCTGCTGACACAGCAACCAGGGGTTTGCCTCCTCAGTGGGCCCCCAGCGTTCTCTATGCGGTTTCTGGTATATGGATGCCAGAGAATAATTGGGGAAATAATTTCTGTGTCCTGTGCTAACTGGCACTGATAGTAGTCTCAAAGACCTGAACAGTCCTCATTATCTTTCAAACTCACAGGCCGAATGCCGTTTGTGGCTTCGGGCTTTAAAAAAGTAAAACCTTACCTACAAAGACAAGAGAGACTAGAATGGCCATTCCTGGTTTATAAGCCGTCATCAGTCAGCTACGCCCAATTTCAGGTGGCTCGAACCCACGACCTGTTGAGTAGAAGTCCAACGCTCTAACTTACTGTGCCACGGGCTCGTTGTCTTAATGGTTTCGATTGGGAATATTAACGTTGATGGAGTGGATGGTCACCAATGAGTTACGGAACTCACTCGTCCCGTTATGGCTTGGCGCTCACTCACCCTCCCAGCCGGCAGCCGCATAGCGGCTAGTGTTATTGGCAGATAAACATTGCCGAAAAAGACAAGGGAGACTGCAATGACACTTTCTGGCTTATTGACCGTCATCCGCCAGTCATACCAAAACCCGAGGCTCGAACACGCAACCCGTTGACCTTACAATAGGTTCCGTAACCTCGTGGGATGGTCAAAATGTATTGTAGATGGTTTACAGGACCGGCTCCTCCCATTGTACTTCGGGGCTTAGTGAAGACAGTCGTACAGCACACAGCGGAGGTAGCTTACCGAAAACTTAAAGCAAACTAAGGTAGCCATTTCTGGTTAATCAGCAGTCGTCACCCAGCCTTACCCATCACTAGGTTTGTAGGACCTGTGCCCTGAACACGCGTTCTTTGGTCAACGAGCTTGTTTAAGTTAAAAGTTCTATCAACTGTGCCGCGACCCTGTTGTCCTTTCAGTTTTGATAGTGACTATTAACTGTGGTAGTCCTGAGGCCAGTGTTCGTGCCGTCGCTGTAGATGCTAAACGGAACAGGTGTACGATGTATGTCCGAGGGAAGGGCTATAGTAAAAGGACAACTTAGAAGAATTTTTGCCCGGAGGCAGTAACTTTACGACACCGCTCAAGTGCTCAAGCTCTGTCCTTGCTATCGCGAGGCCGACCAGTTTTTACAAATGCGTCAAATGCATCCCCGTTATTTTAGCAACTTTTACTTTATTAAATTGGCTTTAAACGCGTGTTTCAAACCCTGAACCATCCGTCTGTTTCTGTTCTGAACCCTTTGCAACAACCGGTTATTAGTAGAACACCTCCCGACTGTCGTTCAAGTGCGAATGGCAATATTTTCCAAAAATTGTAACACTTCTTTGTCTCCCGAGGTTCGAAATTGTTGTTCAGGCTTGATAGAAAATGGAAGAAACAAAGCGATTGTTCGCAGATGACTGTTTTTTTAAAAAAAACTCAAACATCTCGCGCCGAGGAGAGATGGAATGCAAGGGTGGTATCTAGGGCTGATGCCTTTTTACCCCACATAGTTCGATCGTCTCAAGCGATAACGCCCACCGTGTGGCGCTGACTTGCGCATGCATCAGATTATAGTGAGAGTAGACTTACGCAGCATCTTCTGCACCCGCTCCTGCCTCATCCATAATCAGGATTTGATGACATGACAGTGTCAAGACGCTCGGATGTGGCTTGGGAGCAGCGCTTAAAAAAACTCATCAGCCTGAGTAAGCGTACAACGCACACACCAAATGTACCAGGCTACAATAAGGGTATCTGAGATAGTATATCGGTTAGAACGCGTATTAGTCGCACTAAGAGAGTGCCATTGCAGCCTGAATCCCAGTTCTCCATTCCGTCTACTATGCTCACCATGAGGACCGAAGTATGCAGTCGAAAGACAACCTACGCGATGGCTCTTAGCGCTTCGAGCTGCATTCGAACACACCAGGTTCATTAGCATGAGGAATGTGCTGATTTGCCGGAGGGTGTATTTCCCAGTTTCTCTCGCTTCCGTCTCACATGCACCAGCCGATTGTCCGAACCTGTCAGTCAGTCCTACGCCCAAGGAACACAACGCATCTCGTTGTATAACTGATTTAATGGCCAGCTTTTCCATGATAGCGTGTATTCCGAAAGTGACCCAGGCGAAAATAGTAGCTTTATAGAATCGCAGTCGCCGAACGAGGACTTCAAAAGTTATCTCGGTTCAGGTGTATGATGTTTTTGTTGTTGTTGTTGTTGCTGTTGTTGTTGTTGTTGGTGGTGGTGGTGGTGGTGGTGGTAGTGGTGGTAGTGGTGGTGGTGGTGGTGGTAGTGGTGGTGTTCAACAGTCTTTGGCAAAGTACGCAGTATATTTTATTTGATAATCACATTGCCGATCGGTTAGCGCTCATCTACCAGATATATGTACGTTTTGATGGTTACAGACGGAGCCCTTGATGACCCTATTCATGTTCAGCATACAGTCAGCACAAAATATATTTATTTGAAAGGCTTATATAAACATCTTAAATCAAACTTTGGAGTTGTGGGACACATATAAAATGAAAGGAGGAAGTAAAGTTAATGGTTGGCCGGATATAATTTTGCAGTGAGAGTCATTGGTTATGAAAAATTAGCACTAAAACCGCTGATTAAATATAACCATGGTATCCAACGTCACCAGTTCGCTTTGGGACTAAGTTCCATGGTCGAACTAACCGCTGACTGAAAGAAAACTTTCGTTGGTCTAGTCATGTGAGCGCACGCGCAGTATGGATGACCGAGCAGGTGACTCAGATTTGTAAACTCGAAGAAATCTTCAGCTTTGAGCGAAAGTGTTCAAGTATCAGTTAAAATAAGGGAGGTAATTTTCGAAAAAAAAACCGCGAGGCCGTTTTCAAAAAATGGTACCAATAGATTAGCGTAAATATTGCCGAGTATGCAGCTTCAATCGGTCAGACTATCAGGCTGCCGAGGGGAGACGGAAAAATTTCGATTGGTTAATAAAGTTAGGTTTGCTGGTAACCTGCATATAACTTCTGAGTCCGACATATACATCTCGAAGACAGAGCCCTGATCCTTCAACTCCTGTACGATCCGACGTTACTAAGTGTTTACGATTGATTTTCGAATCTTATTTCGACTCGCGGCGTCTCACCGACTGACCACTACACAGCTGTGGCGTACTGGGGTCAGTATCGTTTGTCCAGGGAACTCTTTACAGGAGCTGCCCTTTTGAGAGCGAACATCTCAGGGTGGCTGGATTAGTGGGATTAAATCCACGAGCTTGTTAAGGAGGTTGTAAATGTGACTCTTCACCTATTTACATCATGGCTTTAAAATGCTAGAAACCTTGATGTCACCCCCCAGGACCGCCATATTGTCGTTGTTTTAAATATTAGCGATGCAAATTGACCATTAACTAGTTTTGTGGGCTGTTCTGGTGCATTTGTAAAATGGGAACATGACTGTTTTCTTAGGCTTAGTTCCCCACACGCACCTGAAGCTGTTCTGTTGCCCTTAGACACGATCTTGTGCCTCGACTGCCGTCGCAGGACGTGATCACAATAGCATCACGTGACCTGCAAGCAGGCTATTGGACGCACGAGCCAGAAGGCGGTCGGCGTGCGTAGCCTCGAGCCCATAAAGTCACGCTATGGCCTCAACCGTCGTTTTATGGTGAACCTCCGTAGGTTCAGACACGATAGTAGTGGTGGTGCTTGTGGTTGCAAAAGCGGTCAGAAATTGGCTTGAGGAAGAGGAGGATGAGGAGGAGGAGGAGGAGGAGGAGGAGGAGGAGGAGGAGGAGGAGGAGGAGGAGAAGGAGGAGGAGGAGGAGGAGGAGGAGGAGGAGGAGGAGGAGGAGGAGGAGGAGGAGGAGGAGGAGGAGGAGGAGGAGGAGGAGGAGGAGGATGAGGAGGAGGAGGAGGAGGAGGAGGAGGAGGGAGGAGGAGGAGGAGGAGGAGGAGGAGGAGGACGAGGAGGAGGAAGAGGAGGAGGAGGAGGAGGAGGAGGAGGAGGAGGAGGAGGAGGAGGAGGAGGAGGAGGAGGAGGAGGAGGAGGAGGAGGAGGAGGAGGAGGAGGAGGAGGAGGAGGAGGAGGAGGAGGAGGAGGAGGAGGAGGAGGAGGAGGAGGAGGAGGAGGGAGGAGGAGGAGGAGGAGGAGGAGGAGGAGGAGGAGGAGGAGGAGGAGGAGGAGGAGGAGGAGGAGGAGGAGGAGGAGGAGGAGGAGGAGGAGGAGGAGGAGGAGGAGGAGGAGGAGGAGGAGGAGGAGGAGGAGGAGGAGGAGGAGGAGGAGGAGGAGGAGGAGGAGGAGGAGGAGGAGGAGGAGGAGGAGGAGGAGAGGAGGAGGAGGAGGAGGAGGAGGAGGAGGAGGAGGAGGAGGAGGAGGAGGAGGAGGAGGAGGAGGAGGAGGAGGAGGAGGAGGAGGAGGAGGAGGGAAGTGTAATGAAAAGCCGGACACGGGCTTCTGCACAGCCCAGCAAACGTGCAATAGTTAACTGGAGTTACTATTATAAGCCTTTATTGCACACAACGAAGCCTGGATTTTTTTAAATTAACACCCACTCATTCCTAGTAGGCTGCATTTGTGTGGAAGGTGGCTAATGTCATCTGCATGCATCTTTTTAAAGCTGGCGTATCCGCAAATGCGCAGCAAAGCCGTGCAATTCTAATAACTGGTAGGTGCTGAACGTCATTTGAGGAAAGTGCATAGTTATTTATGACTTTATCGCGCGGCCATTCAGACTTACAAACAACGTTCAGAAGAGAAGATGTACCAATACCATAGCCTATTAGTCGTCCCTTATCGATGCATAACAACAGGGCAACTTTATAAAGGTACACAAAATGTGGAATTAAATCGAATACTCTATAAGAAGTTATTACTAATTTTCTTAGCCTAAATTTACAAAAAAAAAACAACTTACAGCAACCACAACTATCCTATATTAATGTATTCTGACCCTCTGTCATAGCCTTTCTTACTATAGCCACTTTCTAAGCGTTTTCTCAAAACTGCTGGCCGTTACACACGATAATATCCGTAGCAGCGACAACGGTGGCAGCAGCAGCAGTAACAACAACCACCACTTATAGAGATACGCAAGCAATATGGACGAAAAAGTATCGGTATCGGTATCGGTACAGTTAGATGTCTTGGTGTAGAAGATTGAGGCTACAGGCTTTTAAAGTGGCCATCGCACTCTGTCGACGGGTAGACACTCGCTCCCCTCCCCTCATGCCCCAGTCGGCAGCCCTTTCGACAGCGTTCTTTATGCCTCTTTTGAAAGCGCTTTTATGCACATCGGAGTTCTAGACCAAACAGAGCGCTTGATTTAGAACCTCTTTTCGGTGCGCACAGTCCTTAATAATCAAATGTAACGGAATCTACGCACACGTGTGCACGAAAACACAGAAATACATTTTTAGCTTTCAAAAGTGAGTACGTTATATATGTATATATATTCCGAATGTTCGAGAATATGCGAGGCCCAGGTAATTGTATTGAAGAAGACGGGAAGGCGTTCTCTGGGACCAAAATTTTATTCATCCGACGTTTCGAACTCTCACGCGAGCCCATCGTCAAGGAATAAAAAGACTGTACAGCCTAGTGCTGAGTTTAACTCACCCCGCCGAGTATGACCTTTCATCAGCGCCATTGATTTGTTCGCGCAGGGCCTGATATGCAGCTGGCAGATCGATATGTCTATTGATCGATTCCGCGGTCGAGTGCCACGATTCCTACAGCAGGCGTGAAAATTCGGTCGTCTGACTGGCTCCAATATTCTCACGCTGCCAAAGTCAAAGTCGTGCTCTGGCGAGGATGCGGAGCGGCTACCAAGGAGAGTTTATCCTTCCTTCCACAGCGAGCTCGTGCTCGTGCATTCTCGTGCAAAACCTCGCTTTACCGGTTTCGCCAACATAATTTGCTCGACCACAACGGCAGTCTATCCGGTAAAATGACGCCAGATTTTGGTTGAGGGGATTGGCCTTTAGGTTGCATGAGCTGCCGGCGGATCGTCGCTTCCGGTCTGTGAGCCACGCCAATCCCAAATCTCGCTCACTAGTCTAGCAAATTCTTCGGATACACCAGTTATGTAAGGTATTGCACGCCAGTACTTCGGTTTTGGCTGCCCCTTCGGATTTATTCTCTTGGCCTCTCGCCTGCATTTTCAACAAAACTCCCAGGATATCCGGTTGACTGTGAAGAGTTTCCGCAGAAATCCGTACTCCTCGGCCCTTCTTTGTCGGCTGGTTCGGTGCAATGGGTTTCCGCTCGATTTGTACAGCGTTCTCCACAGCCGTCGTATGCGCGAGAGGGGTGGCTAGCAAAATAACTCAGAATCTCGAGAGGTAGAAGTTATACTTGTCTGAAGTTTCACACTCATACTCGAGCGCATAAACAGATAGAGCATAGGGGAACTACATGGTTTAAAACGGCCTTTCATGCCTCACTTGCGATAGGTCCAGATACCTCGTTTCATTGGTCTCACCTTCGCGCCAACGGTGCTTGACAGCCTCTACAGGG
>WEDG01011209.1:0-31261 GCA_017591395.1 Schistocephalus solidus
AATCTTCCTCTGGATGTTGTTATGGCGGAAGACGCAGAGGCTTTTGAGTGAAAGTCAGATCGATATATTGGTGCGTGCAACAACACGACCTTAAAGCTGAAAGGGCATTGTAAAAACGTAGATATATAGATTACTACTTGCTATAGTTAAGTAACATCCTTTAGGCATTTTTATTTTCAACCGTGGTCTCATGCACTCATAATTCCCATGCGGAGGTTCCCGAGGTCTGCCTTGCTTAACTATCCGCACACCATGGTGACACCGTGAGTGTTCCCATCAGCCGAACCTGGCGGCCATGTTCCAGGTAGTCTCTGAACATTATCCCTTGTTTCGAACCGCAACAGACCGAGGATTATCTGCCTTTAAAAACCACTTGGCGGACTCGAAATCAGCAAGGTAGATCATCTTCCGCACTTCGCGATTATCCAGGTGATCACCGCAATGCTCGCCGTTGCAAACGCCCTTCCCAACGGCCAACAGTTTCCGTCTCCAAAAATCACTGAGAGTTATTTTCCGGTGTCTGCTCTTTTTCAACTACGTTCCACCCCGGTGCATGCAGTCTATATTGACTTCAAAATGGCTTTTGATAACTTGCCGCACAACCACCTTCTTTATAAACTCAGCGGCATTGGAGTAAGACAGCGACTTCTGACATGGATAGAAAACCTTCAACTCGGCTGCTCGCAAACTGTCTATCTCAGCATCAAACAGTCGGCTAATGTTGAGGTTAAGAGTGGTGTTTCCCAAGGCACATTTCTCGGTCCTTCTTTGTTCATTATCTAAATCAACGATTGCGCCAGCCAACTGGACTGCGATATTTCCATGTTTGTCAATTATCTCAAATTGCGCGAGTGATTAAACTGCGGCATACGAAGAAAACTTGCATGCAAACTGTAATCGACTCCGAAAATGGTCAGAGGACTGGCTCTTTCCGATAAATGAGAGCAAGTGCGACATCATACGAGTCGGGAAAAGCAATCCTTTGAATCCTGCGGTTTGCCACCTAAGTGTCATACCATTGAAGGAAGTGGATACCCAAAAATCCTGGGAGTCTGGATCACGCCCTCGCTTAAACCCTCCCTACATTGCGCAAAGGTAGCAAAGTCAGCGATGTCGATGCCTTGCCTCGAGAAACGAGATTTTTCAGCCTTCTGCGACGACTGCTAAACCAAAAGTCTTCTTTCAACCATGTTCCACAACGTTGGCTCATATAAATTTGGCATCGCAAACAAACCCGGTATACTAATTTTGATACCAAAACACGCATGTACAAATAGGGAATTCAAAGGTAACTCACCTATGCGGCTGGCCTGAAGTGTCCATCAGAGTCTCCATTTTTCGTTGTCGGCTATATGATTCTGTCTATTTCACAGGCAAGTCAGGGGTTGCTGGTGATATTCTAGAGTGAGACCCAAGGCAGAAAGAAAAGAGTGAGTCCTCTGAGACATCGGTGAAATACGGTGCACGCAGTCTATATTGACTTCAAAAAGGCTTTTCGATAGCGTGCCGCACCATCACCTTCTTTATAAACTCAGCGGCATAGGAGTAAGAGGTAGACTTCTGACATGGATAGAAAATCTTCAATCGGCTGCTCGCAAACTGTCTATCTCAGCGATCAAAACAGTCGGCTAATGTTGAGGTTAAGAGTGGTGTTCCCGCAAGGCTCACTTCTCGGCCCTACTTTGTTCATTGTCTACATCAACGATTGCGCCAGCCAACTGAACTGCGATATTTCCATGTTTGCCGATTATCTCAAATTGCGCGCGTTATTCAAACTGCGACTGACGAAGAAAACTTGCATGCAAACTGTAATCGACTGCAAAAATGGTCAGAGGACTGGCTCTTTCCGATAAATGAGAGCAAATGCGACATCATTCGAGTCGGGAAAAGCAATCCTTTGAATCCTACGGTTTGCCGCCTAAGTGTCATACCATTGAAGGAAGTGGATGCCCAAAAGGACCTGGGAGTCTGGATCACACCCTCGTTTAAACCCTCCCTACATTGCGCAAAGGTAGCAAAGTCAGCGATGTCGATGCCTTGCCTCGACAAACGAGATTTTTAGCCTTCAGTGACGACTGCTTCACCAAAGTCTTTGGAACCTTCGTGCGGCCGCAGTTAGAATCCACTATCGAAGCTTGGAGACCCTGGGCAGAGAAGGACATCAACATCCTCGGGAAAGATCCAAAGGCGAGCAAACAAACTTGTCCTTGGACAGGGCTTACAGCCTTATGAACCACGGCTGTCTAATCTTAATCTCTTTCCCTTGCGTTAAAGACAGCTTTGGGGAGACCTGATACGAACATTCTGCATACTACGCGTTCAGGACTGCGGTCTTGACCAAGGGGATTACTTTGAATTAGCAACAACAACAAGGAAGTTGAGAGATCATCCTCTCAAATTACGTGTAACTGGGCCTAGGCTAGACAGTCCGAAGTACTTTTTCTCCAAAAGAGTGGTCGAAGCTGAGAATAATCTTCCTCTGGATGTTGTTATGACGGAAGCCGTAGAGGCTTTTAAGCGAAAGTCAGATCGATATATTGGTGTGTGCTGAAAGCTGCAAGGGCGTCGTCAAAATAGGCATATAGAATACTACTTGCTATAGTTAAGTAACATTCTTTGTGTGTTATTATTTTCATCCGTGGTCTCACGCACTCATAATTCCCATGCGGAGGTCCCCGAGGTCTGCCCTGCTTAACTATCTGCACACATTGGTGACACCGTGGGTGTTCCCATCAGCCGAACCTGGCGGCCATAGTCCATGTTGTCTCCTAACATTATCCTTTTTTTCGAACCACAACAGACCGAGGACGATCTGGGCAGATATATCTGCCTTTGAAACCACTTGGCGGACTCTGCAATCATCAAGGGAGTTCATCTTCCGCACTTCGGTGATGATCCAGGTGATCGCCGCGATGCTCCCCGTTGCAAACCCCCACCCCAACGGGCGACAGTTTTCGTCTCCGAAAAATCACTGGGAGTTATTTTCCGGTGTCTGCTCTTTTTCAACTACGTTCCACCCACGTTGGCTCATATAAATTGGCCTCGCAAACAAACCGAGATACTAATTTTGATACCACAACACGCATGTACAAATAGGGAATTCAAAGGTAACTCACCTATGCGGCTGGCCAGAAGTGTCCATTAGAGTCTCCATTTTCGTTGTCGGTTATATGATTCTGTCTATTTCACTGGCAAGTCTGGGGCTGCTGGTGATATTCTAGAGTGAGACCCAAGGCAGAAAGAAAAGAGTGAGTCCTCTGAGACATCGGTGAAATACGGTGCACGCAGTCTATATTGACTTCAAAAAGGCTTTTCGATAGCGTGCCGCACCACCACCTTCTTTATAAACTCAGCGGCATAGGAGTAAGAGGTAGACTTCTGACATGGATAGAAAATCTTCCAATCAGCTGCTCGCAAACTGTCTATCTCAGCATCAAACAGTCGGCTAATGTTGAGGTTAAGAGTGGTGTTCCCCAAGGCTCACTTCTCGGCCCTACTTTGTTCATTGTCTACATCAACGATTGCGCCAGCCAACTGGACTGCGATATTTCCATGTTTGCCGATTATCTCAACTTGCGCGCGTTATTCAAACTGCGACTGACGAAGAAAACGTGCATGCAAACTGTATCGACTCCAAAAATGGTCAGAGGACTGGCTCTTTCCGATAAACGAGAGCAAGTGCGACATCATACGAGTCGGGAAAAGCAATCCTTTGAATCCAACGGTTTGCCGCCTAAGTGTCATGCCATTGAAGGAAGTGGATGCCCAAAAGGACCTGGGAGTCTGGATCACGCCCTCGCTTAAACCCTCCCTACATTGCGCAAAGGTAGAAAAGTCAGCGATGTCGATACTTTGCCTCGAGAAACGAGATTTTTCAGCCTTCAGTGATGACTGCTTCACCAAAGTCATCGGAACCTTCAAGCGGCCAAATTTAGAATTTACTATCGAAGCTTGGAAACCCTGGGCGGCGAAGGATATCAACATCCTCGAAAAGATCGAAATGCGAGCAAACAAACTTGTCCTTGATCAGGGCTTACAGCCTTATGAACCACGGCTGTCTTATCTTAATCTTTTTCCCTTGCGTTAAAGACAGCTTTGGGGAGACCTGATACGAACATTCTGCATACTACGCGTTCAGGACTGCGGTCTTGACCAAGGGGATTACTTTGAATTAGCAACAACAACAAGGAAGTTGATAGATCATCCTCTCAAATTACGTGTTACTGGGGCTAGGCTAGACAGTCCGAAGTACTTTTTCTCCAAAAGAGTGGTCGAAGCTGAGAAGCCGTAGAGTCTTTTAAGCGAAAGTCAGATCGATATATTTTGGTGCGTGCTACAACACGAACTGAAAGCTGCAAGGGCGTCGTCAAAAATAGGCATATAGAATACTACTTGCTATAGTTAAGTAACATTCTTTATGTGTTATTATTTTCATCCGTGGTCTCACGCACTCATAATTCCCATGCGGATGTCCCCGAGGTCTGCCCTGCTTAACTATCTGCACACCTTGGTGACACCGTGAGTGTTCCCATCAGCCGAACCTGGCGGCCATAGTCCATGTGGTCTCCTGAACATTATCCCTTGTTTCGAACCGCAACAGACCGAGGACGATCTGGGCAGATATATCTGCCTTTAAAACCACTTGGCGGACTCTGCAATCATCAAGGGAGTTCATCTTCCGCACTTCGGTGATGATCAAGATGATCGCCGCGATGCTCGCGTTGCAAACCCCCACCCCAACGGGTGACAGTTTTCGTCTCCGAAAAATCACTGGGAGTTATTTTCCGGTGTCTGCTCATTTTCAACTACGTTCCACCCCGTTGGCTCATATACATTGGCCTCGCAAAAAAAACCGAGATACGAATTTTGATACCACAACACGCATGTACAAATAGGGAATTCAAAGGTAACTCACCTATGCGGCTGGCCAGAAGTGTCCATTAGAGTCTCCATTTTCGTTGTCGGTTATATGATTCTGTCTATTTCACAGGCAAGTCCGCGGCTGCTGGTGATATTCTAGAGTGAGACCCAAGGCAGAAAGAAAAGAGTGAGTCCTCTGAGACATCGGTGAAAAATACGGTGCACGCAGTCTATATTGACTTCAAAAAGGCTTTCGATAGCGTGATGCACCACCACCTTCTTTATAAACTCAGCGGCAAAGGAGTAAGTGGTAGACTTCTGAAATTGATAGAAAATCTTTCAATTGGCTGCTCGAAAACTGTCTTTCTCAGCATCAAACGGTCGGTTAATGTTGAGGTTAAGAGTGGTGTTCCCCAAGGCTCACTTCTCGGCCCTAATTTGTTCATTGTCTAAATCAACGATTGCGCCAGCCAACTGGACTGCGATATTTCCATGTTTGCCGATTATCTCAACTTGCGCGCGTTATTCAAACTGCGACTGACGAAGAAAACGTGCATGCAAACTGTAATTGATTCCAAAAATGGTCAGAGGACTGGCTCTTTCCGATAAACGAGAGCAAGTGCGACATCATACGAGTCGGGAAAAGCAATCCTTTGAATCCAACGGTTTGCCACCTAAGTGTCATGCCATTGAAGGAAGTGGACGCCCAAAAGGTCCTGGGAGTCTGGATCACGCCCTCGCTTAAACCCTCCCTACATTGTGCAAAGGTAGAAAAGTCAGCGATGTCGATGCTGTGCCTCGAGAAACGAGATTTTTCAGCCTTCAGTGACTTTCTTCACCAGAGTCTTTAGAGCTCGTGCGGCCGCAATTGGAATCCGCTATCGAAGCTTGGAGAACCCTTGGTGGCGAAGGACATCAACATCCTCGGAAAGATCCAAAAGGCGAGCAGACAAAATGGTCCTAGCACAGGGCTCTACAGCCTTATGAACCCATGGCTGTCTAATCTCAATCTCTTTCCCTTGCGTCTAAAGACAGCTTTGGGGAGACCTGATACGAACATTCCGCATACTACGCGTTCAGGACTGCTGCCTCGTCCTGGCGATTACCTTTAGTTAGCATCAACAACAAGGAGCTTGAGATGTCATCCTCTCAAATGACGTTTGACTGTGTTTACGCTAGACACTCGGAAGAATTTTTTCTCCAAAAGGGTCGTCGAAGCATGGAATAATCTTCCTCAGGATGTTGTTTTGTCGGAATGCCTAGAGGATTTTAATCGAAAATTCGATGGATACAATGGTGAGTGCTAAAACACGGAGTGAAAGCTGCAATGGTGACGTCAGAAAATCAGGCATTTAGAATACTACTTGCTATAGTTAAGCAACATTTCTTTAATGTTATTATTTTCACGCGAGCGCTCACGTACTCTCATAATTCCCATGCGGAGGTACCCGAGGACATTCCTGCTTAACTATCTGCACACCTTGGTGACACCGCGAGTGTTCGCCTCAGCCGAATCTGGCGGCCAACATCCATGTGTTCTCTGAAAGTTATCCCTTGTTTCGAACCCCCACAGACTGAGAAGGATCTGCTTTTGAATGGTCGCGAGTTTGAACCTCGTGCACCGCAGCGCTGGGAACGGTTACGGCTGGCAGATGATGGCTAATAAGCTGGAAGTTCCCATTTCAGTTTCTATTGTCTTTGCCAGCAGTACCATTCTGTGTCATTAGCTAGTTTACGGCAGCAGGTTGGGCTCTAGAGAGAGCTCCAAGGCACAAGGGGACGATTTATTCTTATAACACACCGCGGAGCGCCCAGTTGATATGGCATTCATACCACATCGAGAAAAGGAAAGTCATCGTGCTCGTGTGGCAGTTGGTAGCTCGTTGTGCTCCGATCAAAACCGTCGTGAGTTCGAGCCTCAGGCACCACAACGCTGGGGATAGTAATATCTGGTAGATGATGGAAAATAAGATTGAATTTTCCATTTCAGTCTCCATTTTCTTTGTCGGCAATACTAGTATATGTCTTATGCCAGTCGACGGCTGCTGGTTGGGCAATTAGGATTGTCGCAAAATCGGGACCTATGCAACGAAAAGCTTAAAATGTTGATGGCTGGCCCATGATGGCTTACAGGCTAGAAGTTTCTATTCCATTCTCCCTTTTTTAAATCGGAAATAAATTCCATGTCAATAGCCCGTCTACGGCTGCTGGTTGGGCATTAGAGAGTGCCCCACGGCACAACGGGAGGAGTTATCCTATAGTACACCGCGGAGCGCCAAGCTGACATGGTATTTATATCAAATCGAAAACGAAAAGTGATAGTGCTCGTGTGGCAGTTAATAGATCGTTCAGTTAATAGATCGTTCAAAAACATCACGAGTTCGAGACTCGTGCACCGAAAAGCTTGGATGATTATGGCTGGCCAATAATGGCTTGCAAGTTAGAAGTGTCCATTTCCGTCTCCATTTTCTTTGTCGGCAATACGATTCTATGTCACTAGTTAGTCTTTGGCTGCTTGTTGTGTACTGGAGATGGCCCAAGGGCACAACGGGATAATTATCCCTGTAATATACCAGGGAGCACCCAGCTGATACGGTTTATATACATAATCAAAAAGGGAATGACTTCGTGCTCGTGGGCCAGTTTGTAGATCGTTGCGCTTCGATCAAAAACGTCGCGAGTTTGAGCTTCAGTCACCAGAACGCCGTGGGTGGTTGTGGCTGGCTTATGATGCCTTACAGGTCAGATGTGTTAATTCCAGTCTCCCTTTTCCTTTTTCGAAATAGTATTCTATGCCATTAGCCAGTCTACGCCTGCTGTTTGGGCATTAGATAGAGCACCATGGCACAATGGGATGAGTTATTCCTAGAATGCACCGTGGAGCACCTAGCTGACATGTTTTTTTAATACCCAAATCAAAATGGAAAAATCATCGTGCTTTTGTGACATTAAATAGATCGCTGCGCGTCAATAAAGAACATCGTGAGATTTAGACTCGTGCATTGAAAAGCTGGGGATGGTAATGGCTGACCAATGATGGCTTACAGGCTAGATGTGTCAATTCCAGTCTCCCTTTTTCTTTTTTTGCATTACGATTCTATGCCATTCGACAATCTATGGCTGCTGGTTGGGCATTAGAGAGCCCCACGGCACAATGGGACCGATTATTCCTAAAAAATATCATAAAGCACCCTGCTGACACGGTTTATATACCCAACTTAAAAAGGGAAATTCATCGTGCTTGTGTGGCAGTTGGAAGATCATTGTGCTTCGATCGAAAATGTCGCGAGTTCGAGCCTCGTGCACCCAAAAGCTGGGGATGGTTATCGCTGACCAATGATGGCTTACAGGCTAGAAGTTTCCATTCCAGTCTCCCTTTTCGAAGTCGGCAATACGATTCTATGTCACTAGTTAGTCTTTGATGCTTGTTGTGCACTAAAGATAGCCCCAATGCACAACGCTAGGGGTTATTCCTATAATATATCGGGGAGCAGCCAGTTGACATGGTTTATTTACCCAATGGAAACGGTTAAGTCATCGTGCTCGTGTGCGAGCTAAAAGATCATAACGCTTCAATTAGAATGTTGCGAAATCGGGACACTTGCACCGAAAAGGTGGGGACAAGTTATTCCTATGAAATATCATGAAGCGCCCAGCTGAAACGTTTTATATACCGAATCGAAAAGGAAACTCATCGTGCTCATGTGGCAGTTGAAAGATCGTTGCGCTTCGATCAAAAAAGTTTCGAGTTCGAGCCTCCTGCACGAAAAAGCTGGGATGGTTATGTCGGGCTGATGATGGCTAATAAGCAGGAAGTGCCAATTCCAGTCACCCTTTTTTTGTCTGCAATAGGATTATATGTCACTAGTTAGTCTTTGGCTGCTTGTTGGGCACTAGACAGAAGCCCCAATTCACAAAGGTACGGGTTATTCCTATAACATATCGAGAAGCACCCAGCTGACATGGTTTTTATACCAAATCGAATCAAGAAAGTCATCGTACTCGTGTGGGACTTAATAGATCGTTGAGCTTCGATCAAATATGTCGCTAGTTCAAGCCTCGTTACCCAAAAGCTGATGATGGTTATTGCTGGCCAATGCTGGCTTACAGGCTAGAAATGTCCATTGCAGTCTCACTTTTCTTTGTTGGCAGTATGATTTCATGTCATTAGACAGTCTATGGCTGCTGTTTGGGCATTAAAGAGAGCCCCATGGCGAAGAGGGACGAGTGTATTCCTGTAATGCACCGCGGAGCGCCTAGCTGACATGATTTTTTATACCCAAATAAAAATGGACAAATCATCGTGATTTTTTGGCATCAAATAGACCGTTTGGCGTCAATCAAGAACGTCGTGAGATTAAGATACGAGCACTGAAAAGCTGGGGATGGTAATGGCTGGCCAATGATGGCTTACAGGCTAAAAGTATCCATTTTATTCTCCCTTTTCTTTGTTGACAATACGATTCTATCCATGTCACTAGCCAGTTTGTGGCTGCTGGGTGGCCTCTAGAGAGAGTCCCAAGGCACAACGGGACAAATGAGTCGTCTAACACGTCATAAAGCGCCCATCTGACATGGCATGTATACAAAATTGAAAATGTAATGTCATCGTGCTCATGTGGCAGTTGGAAAGTCGTTGCGCTTCAATTAAAATCGTTGCGAGTTTGTACCTCACGCACCGCAAATATGAGGATGGTTATGGCGGGCTGATGATGGCTAATATGACGGACGTGTCCATTTCAGTTTCTCTTTTTGTCAGCAATACAATTCTTTGTCAGAAGCCAGTCTAAGGCAGCTGGTTGGGCTCCAGAGAGAGCCCAGAGGCACTACGGGACGAGTTATTCCTATAATTAACCGAACATAACCCAGATGACATGGCTTATATACCAAATCGAAAAGCGAAAGTCGTCGAAATCGTGTGCAGTTAATACATCGTTGCGCGTCAGTTAAAAAACTTTTTTGCGTTTTAGACTTGTGCACCGAATAGCTGAAGATGGTAATGGCTGGCCAATGATGACAGTCTGGTAAGAAGTTTCCATTCCAGTCTCCATTTTCTTTGTTGACAATACGAATATGTCCATGTCACTAGCCAGTTTGTGGCTGCTGGGTGGGTTCTAGAGAGAGTCCCAAGGCACAACGGGACAAATGAGTTGTCTAACATGTCGGAATGCGCCCATCTGACATGGCTTATATACCAAATACTACGGGATGAGTTCTTTCTATAATGCACAGGGGAGCGCCCAGCCGACATGGTTTATATACCGAATCGAAAAGCGAAAGTCCTCGTGCTTGTTTGGCAATGAATAGATGGTTGTGGTTCGATCACAAACGTTGCGAGCTTGAGCCTCTGACACCAAAATGCCAGATCTGGTAATGGCTGGCTGATGACGGCTAATAAGCCGGAAGTGTCCCTTCCTGTCTCTCTTTAAATTTGTCGATAATTCGATTCTACGTCAATATCCAGTCAACGGCTGCTGTTTGGGCTCTAGAGAAAGCCCAGAGGCACCAAGGGACGAGTTCTTCCTATAATGCACTGGGGACCGCCCAGCTGACATGGTTTATATACCGAATCAAAACTGGAAGGTCATCGTGCTCGTGTGACCATTGGTAGATCGTTACGCTTCAATCAGAAACGTCGAGACTTCGAGCCTCAGGCGCCACAACGCTGGGGATGGTTATGGCTGGCTGATGAAAGCTAATTAGCCGGACAAATCCACTCCAATCTCCCTTTTCTTTTAGAGCAATACAATTCTACTTCATAACCCAGTCTATGGCTGCTGTTTGTGCTCTCGAGAAAGCCCAGAGGCACTAAGGGAAGAGTTCTTCCTATAATGCACAGAGGAGCGCCCAGCCGACATGGTTTATATACCGAATCGAAAAGTGAAAGTCCTCGTGCTATTTTTGCAATGAATAGATGGTTGTTGTTCCATCAAAAACGTTGCTAGCTTGAGCCTCTGAAACCAAAATGCCAGAGCTGGTAATGGCTGGCTGATGACGGCTAATAAGTCGGAAGTGTCCTTTTCTGTCTCTCTTTACTCTGTCGGCAATTCGATTCTACGTCAATATCCAGTCAACGGCTGCTGTTTGGGCTCTAGAGAAAGCCCAGAGGCACCAAGGGACGAGTTCTTCTATAATGCACTGGGGACCGCCCAGCTGACATGATTTGTATACCGAATCAAAACTGGGAGGTCATCGTGCTCGTGTGTCCGTTGGTAGATCGTTACGCTTCAATCAGAAACGTCGAGACTTCGAGCCTCAGGCGCCACAACGCTGGGGATGGTTATAACTGGCTGATGAAAGCTAATTAGCGGGATGTATCCACTCCAATCTCCCTTTTCTTTTACAGCAATACAAGTATATGCCATGAGCTGGTCTACGGCTGCTGTTTGGACTCTGGAGTAAGCCCAACGGCACCACGGGACGAGTTATTCCTATAATTTACAGGGCATCGCCCAGATGAAATGGCTTATATACCAAATCGAAAAGTGAAAGTCATCGTACTCATGTGCAGTTAATACATCGTTGCGCGTCGGTTAGAAACATTGTGAGTTTTAGACTCGTGCACCGAATAGCTGCAGATGGAAATGGCTGACCAATGATGACTGTCAGGTTAGAACTTTCCATCCCAGTCTCCATTTTATTTGTTGACAGTACGAATCTGTTCATCTCACTAGCCAGTTTGTGGCTGCTGGGTGGGCTATAGAGAGAGTCCCTAGTCACAACGGGACAAATGAGTAGTCTAACATGTCGGAATGCGCCCAGCTGACATGGCTTATACACCAAATTATAAATGAAATGTCATCGTGCTCCTGTGGCAGTTGGAAAGTGGTTGCGCTTCGATTAAAATTGTCCATGGTTTGTACCTCGTTAATCGTAACTCTATGGATAGATATGACTGACTGATGATGGCTAATAGGCCGGACGTATCCATTTCAATTTCCCTTTTGGTCGGCAATACAATTCTACGTCATAAGCAAGTCTATGGCTGCTGTTTTTGCTCTCGAGAAAGCCCAGAGGCAATACGGGAAGTGTTCTTCCTATAATGCACAGGGGAGTGCCCAGCCGACATGGTGTATATACCGAATCAAAATGTGAAAGTCCTCGTGCTTGTTTTGCAAGGAATAGATGGGTGTGGTTCGATCAAAAACGTTGCGAGCATGAGCCTCTGACACCAAAATTCCAGATCTTGTAATGGCTGGCTGATGACGGCTAATAAGCCGGAAGTGTCACTTCCTGTCTCTCTTTACTTTGTTTACGATTTGATTCTTCGTCAATATCCAGTCAACGGCTGCTGTTTGGGCTCTAGAAAAAACTCCAGAGGCACCAATGCATGCGTTCTTCCTATAATGCACTGGGGACCACCCAGCTGACAGGATTTATATACCGAATCAATACTGGGAGGTCATCATGCTCGTGTGACCATTGGTAGATCGTTACGCTTCAATCAGAAACGTCGAGACTTTGAGCCTCAGGCGCCAAAACGCGCGGGATGGTTATGGCTGGCTGATGAAAGCTAATTACCCGGACGTATCCACTCATATATCCCTTTTCTTTTACAGAAATACAATTATGTGCCATGTGCCAGTCTACGGCTGCTGTTTGGACTCTGGAGTAAGCCCAACGGCACCACGGGACGAGTTATTCCTATAACTTACAGGGCATCGCCCAGATGAAATGGCTTATATACCAAATCGAAAATCGAATGTCATCGTACTCGTGTGCAGTTAATACATAGTTGCGCGTCAGTAAGAAAAATTGTGAGTTTTAGATTCGTGCACCGAATAGCTGCAGATTGTAATGACTGGCCAATGATGACTGTCAGGTTAGAAGTTTCCATCCCAGTCTCCATTTTATTTTTTGACAATACGAATCTGTCCATGTCACTAGCCAGTTTGTGGCTGCTGGGTGGGCTATAGAGGGATTCCCTAGGCACAACGGGACAAATGCGTCGTCTTAAATGTCGGAATGCGCCCAGCTGACATGGCTTATACACCAAATTAAAAATGTAATGTCATCGTGCTCATGTGGCAGTTCGATTAAAATTGTCCCGGGTTTGTACGTCTTTAATCGTAACTCTAGGGATAGTTATGACTGGCTGATGATGATTAATAGGCCAGACGCGTCCATTTAAATTTCTATTTTTGTCGGCAATACAATTCTATGTCATTAGCCTGTCTATGGCTGCTGTTTCTGCTTTCTGGGTAGATTGTTAGACTTCTGCCCAACAGGTCGTGAGTTCAAGCCTTGGGTGTCACAGCACCTGGGATTGGGTATGGCTGGTTGATGACGGCTAATAAGCCAGAAATGGCCATTCCGGTCTCCTTTGTCTTTGTCGGTCATGTTATTCTGCCTATATCCTAAGCTGTCTTACGGCTGCTGGCAAAGCGTGGGAGATAGCCCCAAGACACAACGGGACGAGTGAGTCCTGTAACCGAGCGGAGAGCGCCTTCTTACCATCGTTAATTTTTCCGACCAAAACTGGCAAGAAAACAAGCTTGTGGTGCAGATGGTAGAGTAATAGACTTCTGCCCAACAGGTCATGAGTTCGAGCCTTGGGTGCCGCAGCACCTGTGGTTGGGTATGGCTGGTAGACGACGGTTCATAAGCCAGAAATGGCCATTTCAGTCTCCCTTGACTTTGACGGTCATGTTATTCTGCTTATATCCTTAGCAGCCTTACGGCTGCTGGCGAAGACTAAAAGATAGCCCGTTCTGTTCTCTTTGTTGTTAACGTTATTCTGCCAATATCCCTAGCTGCCTTGCAGCTGCTGGCGGGCTTGAGAGATAGCCCCAAGGCACAAAAGGACGAGTGAGTCCTGTAACCGATCGGAGAGCGCCTACTTACCAAAGTTAATGTTGCCGATCAAAACTGGCAAGACAACGAGCAAGTGGCACTGTAGGAAGAGCATTAGACTTCTGCCCAACAGGTCGTGAGTTCAAGCCTTGGGTGCTGCACGCCTGCGGTTGGGTATGGCTGGTTGATGACGGTTCATAAGCCAGAAATGGCCCTTTCAGTCTCCCTTGACTTTGTCGGTCATGTTATTCTGCCTATATCCTAAGCTGCCTTACGGCTGCTGGCGAAGCTTGACAGATAGCCCCAAGGCACAACGGGACGAGTGAGTCCTGTAACTGATCGGAGAGCGCCTACTTACAATCGTTTATTTTGCCGATCAAAACTGGCAAGACAATGAGATTGTGGCGCAGTGGGTAGAGCGTTAGACTTCTGCCCAACAGGTCGTGTGTTCAAGCCTTGGGTGCCACAGAGCCTGGGTTTGGGTATGGCTGGTTGATGACGGCTAATAAACCAGAAATGGCCATTCCGGTCTCCTTTGTCTTTGTCGGTCATGTTTTTCTGCCTATATCCTTAGCTGCCTTACGGCTGCTGGCAAATCTTGATAGATAACCCCAAGACACAACGGGACCAGTGAGTCCTGTAACCGATCGGAGAGCGCCTACCTACCATCGTTAATTTTGCCGCTCAAAACGGGAAGACAACGAGCTTGTAGCGCAGTGGGTAGAGTAATGGACTTCTTCCCAACAGGTCATGAGTTCGAGCCTTGGGTGTCACAGCGCCTGTGGTTGGGTATGGCTGGTTGATGACAGTTCATAAGCCAGAAATGGCCCTTTCACTCTCCCTTGACTTTGTCGGTCATGTTATTCTGCCTATATCCTATGCTGCCTTACGGCTGCTGGCGAAGCTTGAGAGATACCCCCAAGGCACAACGGGACGAGTGAGTTCTGTATCTGATCGGACAGTGCCTATTTTCATAGTTGATGTTGCTGATCATAACCGTCCAGGCAACGAAATCGTTGCGTAGCAGGAAGAGCGTTAGTCTTATGCCCAAGATGTCGCGAGTTCGTACCTCGGTTGCCACCTTGCCTGGAGTTGGGTATGGCTAGCTGATGACGGCTAATAAGCCAGAAATGGCCATTCTAGTCTCTGTTGTCTTTGTTGATCACGTTATTAGGCCTACATCCTCAGCTGCCTTGCAGATGCTGGCGGGCTTGAGAGATAGCCCCAAGGCACAAAAGGACGAGTGAGTCATGTAACCGATAGGAGAGCGCCTACTTACCATAGTTAATGTTGCCGATCAAAACTGGCAAGACAACAAGCAAGTGGCACTGTGGGAAGAGCATAAGACTTCTGCCCAACAGGTCGTGAGTTCAAGCCTTGGGTGTCACAGCACCTGGGGAGGGGTATGGCTGGTTGATGACGGCTAATTAGCCAGAAATGGCCCTTCTGGTCTCCTTTGTCTCGGTCGGTCATGTTATTCTGCCTATATCCTTAGCTGCCTTACGGCTGCTCGCAATGCTTGATAGATAACCCCAAGGCACAACGGGACGAGTGAGTCCTGCAACCGATCGGAGAGTGCCTACTTACCATATTAATTTTGCCGATCAAAACGGGCAAGACAACGAGCTTGTGGCGCAGTGGTTAGAGCGTTAGACTTCTGCCTAAACGGTCGTGTGTTCAAGCCTTGGGTGCCACAGCGCCTATGGTTGGGTTTGGCTGGTTAATGATGGCTAATAAGCCAGAAATGGCCATCCCGGTCTCCTTTGTCTTTGTCGGTCATGTTATTCAGCCTATATCCTATGCTGCCTTACGGCTGCTGGCGAAGATTGAGAGATAGCCCCAAGGCACAACGGGACGAGTAAGTTCTGTTACTGATCGGAGGGCGACTACTTACCATAGTTAATGTTGCTGATCATAACCGTCCAGACAACGAACTCGTTGCGTAGTGGGAAGAGCGTTAGTCTTATGCTCAAGATGTCGCGAGTTCGTGCCTCGGGCACCACCTTGCTTCGAGTTGGGTATGGCTAGCTGATGACGGTTTATAAGTCAGAAATGGACATTCCGCTCTCCTTTGTCTTTGTCGGTCATGTTATTCGGCCTATATCCTATGCTGCCTTACGGCTGCTGGCGAAGCTTGAGAGATAGCTCAAGGCACAACGGGACGAGTGAGTCCTGTAATCGATCGGTGAACGCCTGCTTACCATAGTTACTGTTGCTGATAAAACCCGGCGAGACAACGAGCTTGTGGCGCACTGCGTAGAGTAATAGACTTCTTCCCAACAGGTCATGAGTTCGAGCCTTGGATGCCGCAGCGCCTGGGGTTGGGTAGTGCTGGTAGATGACGGCTAATAAGCCTGAAATTGCCATTGAAGTCTCCCTTGACTTTGTCAGTCATGTTATTCTGCCTATATCCTTAGCTGCCTTGCGGCTTCTGGCGGGATGAGAGATGGCCCCAAGGCACAAAAGGACAAGTGAATCCTGTAACCGATCGGAGAGCGCCTACTTACCATCGTTAATTTTGCCGATCATAACTGGCAAGACAACGAGCTTGTGGTGCAGTGGGTAGAGCGTGAGACGTCTGCCCAACAAGTCGTGAGTTCAAGCCTTGGGTGCCACAGGGCCTTGGGTTGGGTATGGCTGGTTGATGACGGTTAATAAGCCAGAAATGGCCATTCCGGTCTCCTTTGTCTTTGTCGGTCTTGTTAATCTGCCTATATCCTATGCTGCCTTACGGCTGCTGGCAAAGCTTGAGAGATAGCCCCAAGGCACAACGGGATGAGTGAGTCCTGTTACTGATTGGAGAGTGCCTACTTACCATAGTTAATGCTGCTGCTCATAACCGTCCAGACAACGATCTCGTTGCGTAGTGGGAAGAGCGTTAGTCTTATGCTCAAGATGTCGCGAGTTCGTGCCTCGGGCGCCACCTTGCCTGGAGTTGTGTATGGCTAGCTGATGTCGGCTAGTAAGCCAGAAATGGCCATTTCTGAATCCCTTGACTTTGTCGTTCGTGTTATTTTGCCTTTATCCTTAGCTGCCTTACGGCTGCTGGTGAAACTTGAGAGATAGCCCCAAGGCACAATGGGACGAGTGAGTCCTGTAACCGATCGGAGACCGCCTACTTACCATAGTTAATTTTGCCGAAAAAAACTGGCAAGACAAAGAACTCGTGTTGGAGTGGGTATGGCGTTAGACTTCTGTACAACGAGGTCGCGAGTTCAAGCATCGGCTGCCGCAGCGCCTGAGTTTGGGTATGGCTGGTTGATGAGGGCTAATAAGCCAGAAATGGCCATTACAGTCTACTTTGTCTTTGTCGGTCATGTTATTCTGCCTATATCCTGAAGCTGCCTTACGGCTGCTAGCGAAGCTTGAGAGATAGCCCCAAGGCATAACGGGACGAGCGAGTCCTGTAAGCGATTTGAGAGCGCCTATTTACCGAAGAAAATGTTGCCGATCAAAACTGGTCAAGACAACGATCTTGTGGCCCAGTTGGTAAAGCATTAGACTTCTGCCCAACAGGTCGTCATTTCAAGCCTTCGGTGCCGCAGCGCCTGAGGTTGAGTATGGCTGTTTGATTATGGTTAATAAACCAGAAATGGCCATTCAAGTCTCTCTTGTCTTTGTCGGTCATGTTATTCTGCCTATATCCTAAGCTGCCTTGCGGCTGCTGGCGGGGCTTAAGAGATAGACCCAAGGCATAACGGGACAAGTGAGTCCTGTAACCGATCTGAGACCTTCTACTTAGCTCAGTTATTATTGCCGAATAAAATCGTCAAGTCAGGGAGCTCGTGAAGCAGTGGGTAGAGCGTTAGACTTATGCCCAACAGGTTGTGAGTTCAAGACTTGTTTGCTGCCGCGCATGCGGTTGAGTATGGCTGGTTGATGACGGCTTATAAGCCAGAAATGGCCATTCCAGTCTCCCTTGACTTTGTCGGTCATGTTATTTTGCCTATATCCTTAGCTTCCTTGGGGCCTCTGGCGGGGCTTGAGAGATAGCGCAAAGGCACAACGAGACGAGTTAGCCCTGTAACCGATCGGAGACCGCCGACTTACCACAGTTAATATTTTCGAACAAAACCGTCCAGACAACGGTCTCGTGGCGTAGTGGGTAGAGCGTTAGTCTCATGCCCAAGAGGTCGCGATTTCGTGCATGTGGCGCCACAGTGCCTGGGGTTGGGTATGGCTGATTGATGATGGCTAATAAGCCAGAAATGGCCATTCCAGTCTCCCTTGACTTTTTCGGTCATGTTATTCTGCCTATATCCTTAGCTGCCTTACGGCTGCTGGCGAAGCTTGAGATAGCCCCAAGGCACAACGGGACGAGTGAGTCCTTTTACCGATCGGAGAGCGCTTACTTACCACAGTTAATAGTTTTGAACAAAACCGTCCAGACAAGGTTCTCGTGGCGTAGTGGGTAGAGCGTGAGTCTCATGCCCAAGAGGTCGCGATTTCGTGCATGTGGCGCCACAGTGCCTGGGGTTGGTATGGCTGATTGATGATGGGCTAATAAGCCAGAAATGGCCATTACAGTCTACTCTTGTCTTTTGTCGGTCATGTAATTCTGCCTATATCCTTAAGCTGCCTTACGGCTGCTGGCGAAGCTTGATAGATAGCCCCAAGGCACAACGGGACGAGTGAGTCCTTTTACCGATCGGAGAGCGCCTACTTACCACAGTTAATATTTCCGAACAAAACCGTCCAGACAACGGTCACGTGGCGTAGTGGGTAGAGCGTTAGTCTCATGCCCAAGAGGTTGCGAGTTCGTGCCTCGGGTGCCACAGCACCTGGGGTTCGGTATGGCTGATAGATGACGGCTAATAAGCCAGAAATGGCCATTCCAGTCTCCCTTGACTTTGTCGGTCATGTTATTCTGCCTATATCCTAAGCTGCCTTACGGCTGCTGGCGAAGCTTGAGAGATAGCCCCAAGGCACAACGGGACGAGTGAGTCCTGTAACCGATCGGAGACGACCTACTTACTATAACTAATTTTGCCGAAAAAAACTGGCTAGACAACGAGCTTGTGGCGCAGTGTGTATAGCGTTTGGATCTCTGCCCAAACTGGTCCTGAGTTCAAGTCTTCGGTGCCGCGACAGCGCCTGGGGTTGGGTATGGCTGGTTGATGAGGGCTAATAAACCAGAAATGGCCATTCCAGTCTTCTCTTTTTGTTTTTCATGGTATTCTGCCTATATCCTTAGCTGCCCGGCGGCTGCTGGCGGAGATTGATAGATAGCCCCAAGGCACAACGGGATGAGTGAGTCCTTTAACCGATCGGAGACCGCCTACTTACCAGGGGTAATATTCCCGATCAAAAACCGGCAAGAAACGAACTCGTGGCGGAGTGGGTAGAGCGTTAGACGTCTGCCCAACAGGTCGCGAGTTCAAGCCTCGGCTGCAGCAGCGCCTGAGGTTGGGTATGGCTAGTTGATGACGGTTAATAAGCCAGAAATGGCCATTCCAGTCTTCCTTGTCTTTGTCGGTCCTATTATTCTGCCTATATCCTTAGCTGCCTTTGCGGCTGCTGGCGGGGCTTGATAGATAGCCCCCAAGGCACAACGGGATGAGTGTGTCCTGTAACCGATAGGAGATCGCCTACTTACCTAAGTTAATGTTGCCGATAAAAACTGGCAAGACAACGAGCTTGTGGCGCAGTGGGTAGAGCGTTAGACTTCTGCCCAACAGGTCGTCATTTCAAGCCTTCGGTGCCGCAGCGCCTGAGGTTGAGTATGGCTGTTTGATTATTGTTAATAAACCAGAAATGGCCATTCAAGTCTCTCTTGTCTTTGTCGGTCATGTTATTCTGCCTATATCCTAAGCTGCCTTACGGCTGCTGGCGAATCTTGAGAGGTAGCCCCAAGGCACAACGGGACGAGTGAGTCCTGTTACCGATCGGAGACCACCTACTTACCATAGTAAATGTTGCCGGTCAAAATTGGCAAGTCAAAGAGATTGTGTCGCATTGGGTAGAGCAATATACTTCTGCCAAACAGTTAGTGAGTTCAAGCCTTGGGTGCGCAGCGCCTGGGGATGGGTATGGCTGATTGATTACGGCTAATAAGCCAGAAATGGCCATTCCAGTCTCCCTTGACTTTGACGGTCATGTTATTCTGCCTAACTCATTAGCTTCCTTGAGGCTGCTGACGGGGCTTGAGAGATAGCCCCAAGGCACAACGGGATGAGTGAGTCCTGTAACCGATCGGAGACCGCCTACTTACCATAGCTTATTTTGCCGAAAAAAACTGGCTAGACAAGAGCTTGTGGCGCAGTGGGTATAGCGTTAGACTTCTGCCCAACTGGTCCTGAGTTCAAGTCTTCGGTGCCGCAGCGCCTGGGGTTGTTATGGCTGGTTGATGAGGGCTAATAAACCAGAAATGGCCATTCCAGTCTCCTTTGTTTTTGTTTGTCATGTTATTCTGCCTATATCCTTAGCTGCCTGGCGGCTGCTGGCGGAGATTGATAGATAGCCCCAAGGCACAACGGGATGAGTGAGTCCTTTAACCGATCGGAGACCGCCTACTTACCATGGGGAATATTCCCGATCAAAACCGGCAAGAAAAAGAACTCGTGGCGGAGTGGGTAGAGCGTTAGACGTCTGTACTACATGTCGCGAGTTCAAGCCTCGGCTGCCGCAGCGATTGAGGTTAGGTATGGCTAGTTGATGACGGTTAATATGCCAGAAATGGCCATTCCAGTCTTCCTTGTCTTTGTCGGTCCTATTATTCTGCCTATATCCTTAGCTGCCTTGCGGCTGCTGGCGGGGATTGATAGATAGCCCCAAGGCACAACGGGATGAGTGTGTCCTGTAACCGATCGGAGACCGCCTACTTACCTAAGTTAATGTTGCCGATAAAAACTGGCAAGACAACGAGCTTGTGCCGCAGTGGGTAGAGCGTTAGACTTCTGCCCAACAGATCGTGAGTTCAATCCATCGGTGCCGCAGCGCCTGGGGTTGGTAATGGCTGGTTGATGAGGGCTAATAAGCCAGAAATGGCCATTCCAGTCTCCCTTGACTTTGTCGGTCATGTTATTCTACCTATATCCTTAGCTGCCTTACGGCTGCTTGCGAAGCTTGAGATATAGCCCCGAGGCACTACGGGACGAGTGAGTCCTGTAACCGATCGGAGACCGCCTACTTACCATAGTTAATTTTGCCGAAAAAAACTGGCAAGACAAAGAACTCCTGGCGGAGTGGGTATAGCGTTAGACTTCTGTACAACAGGTCGCGAGTTCAAGCATCGGCTGCCGCAGCGCCTGAGTTTGGGTATGGCTGGTTGATGAGGGCTAATAAGCCAGAAATGGCCATTACAGTCTACTTTGTCTTTGTCGGTCATGTTATTCTGCCTATATCCTAAGCTGCCTTACGGCTGCTAGCGAAGCTTGAGAGATAGCCCCAAGGCATAACGGGACGAGTGAGTCCTTTTACCGATCGGAGAGCGCCTACTTACCACAGTTAATATTTCCGAACAAAACCGTCCAGACAACGGTCTCATGGCGTAGTGGGTAGAGCGATAGTCTCATGCCCAATAGGTCGCGAGTTCGTGCCTCGGGCGCCACAGCGCCTGGGGTTGGGTATGGCTGATAGATGACGGCTTATAAGCCAGAAATGGCCATTCCAGTCTCCATTTACTTTGTCGGTCATGTTATTCTGCCTTACTCATTAGCTTTCTTGAGGCTGCTGGCAGGGCTTGAGAGAGAGCCCCAAGGCACAACGGGACGAGTGAGTCCTGTAACCGATCGGAGACCGCCTACTTACCATAGCTAATTTTGCCGAAAAAAACTGGCTAGACAACGAGCTTGTGGCGCAGTGTGTATAGCGTTAGACTTCTGCCCAACTGGTCCTGAGTTCAAGTCTTCGGTGCTGCAGCGCCTGGGGTTTGTTATGGTTGGTTGATGAGGGCTAATATACCAGAAATGGCCATTCCAGTCTCCTTTGATTTTGTTTGTCATGTTATTCTGCCTATATCCTTAGCTGCCTGGCGGCTGCTGGCGGGGATTGATAGATAGCCCCAAGGCACAACGGGATGAGTGAGTCCTTTAACCGATCAGGGACCGCCTACTTACCATGGGGAATATTCCCGATCAAAACCGGCAAGAAAAAGTACTCGTGGCGGAGTGTGTAAAGCGTTAGACGTCTGTACTACAGGTCGCGAGTTCATGCCTCGACTGCCGCAGCGATTGAGGTTGGGTATGGCTAATTGTTGACTGTTAATAAGCCAGAAATGGCCATTCCAGTCTTCCTTGTCTTTGTCGGTCCTATTATTCTGCCTATATCCTTAGCTGCCTTGCGGCTGCTGGCGGGGCTTGATAGATAGCCCCAAGGCACAACGGGATGAGTGTGTCCTGTAACCGATCGGAGACCGCCTACTTACCTAAGTTAATGTTGCCGATAAAAACTGGCAAGACAACGAGCTTGTGGCGCAGTGGGTAGAGCGTTAGAATTCTGCCCAACAGGTCGTGAGTTCAATCCTTCGGTGCCGCAGCGCCTGGGGTTAGTAATGGCTGGTTGATGAGGGCTAATAAGCCAGAAATGGCCATTCCAGTCTCCCTTGACTTTGTCGGTCATGTTATACTACCTATATCCTTAGCTGCCTTACGGCTGCTGGCGAAGCTTGAGATATAGCCCCGAGGCACTACGGGACGAGTGAGTCCTGTAACCGATCGGAGACCGCCTACTTACCATAGTTAATTTTGCCGATAAAAACTGGCAAGACAAAGAACTCGTGGCGGAGTGGGTATAGCGTTAGACTTGTTACAACAGGTCGCGAGTTCAAGCATCGGCTGCCGCAGCGCCTGAGTTTGGGTATGGCTGGTTGATGAGGGCTAATAAGCCAGAAATGGCCATTCCAGTCTCCCTTGACTTTGTCGGTCATGTTATTCTACCTATATCCTTAGCTGCCTTACGGCTGCTTGCAAAGCTTGAGATATAGCCCCGAGGCACTACGGGACGAGTGAGTCCTGTAACCGATCGGAGACCGCCTACTTACCATAGTTAATTTTGCCGAAAAACTGGCAAGACAAAAGAACTCCTGGCGGAGTGGGTATAGCGTTAGACTTCTGTACAACAGGTCGCGAGTTCAAGCATCGGCTGCCGCAGCGCCTGAGTTTGGGTATGGCTGGTTGATGAGGGCTAATAAGCCAGAAATGGCCATTACAGTCTTCTTTGTCTTTGTCGGTCATGTTATTCTGCCTATATCCTAAGCTGCCTTACGGCTGCTAGCGAAGCTTGAGAGATAGCCCCAAGGCATAACGGGACGAGTGAGTCCTTTTACCGATCGGAGAGCGCCTACTTACCACAGTTAATATTTCCGAACAAAACCGTCCAGACAACGGTCTCATGGCGTAGTGGGTAGAGCGATAGTCTCATGCCCAAGAGGTCGCGAGTTCGTGCCTCGGGCGCCACAGCGCCTGGGGTTGGGTATGGCTGATAGATGACGGCTTATAAGCCAGAAATGGCCATTCCAGTCTCCCTTTACTTTGTCGGTCATGTTATTCTGCCTATATCCTAAGCTGCCTTACGGCTGCTGGCGAAGCTTGAGAGATAGCCCCAAGGCACAACGGGACGAGTGAGTCCTGTTACCGATCGGAGACCACCTACTTACCATAGTAAATGTTGCCGGTCAAAATTGGCAAGTCAACGAGATTGTGTCGCATTGGGTAGAGCAATATACTTCTGCTCAACAGTTAATGAGTTCAAGCCTTGGGTGCGCAGCGACTGGGGATGGGTATGGCTGATTGATTACGGCTAATAAGCCAGAAATGGCCATTCCAGTCTCCCTTGACTTTGACGGTCATGTTATTCTGCCTTACTCATTAGCTTTCTTGAGGCTGCTGGCAGGGCTTGAGAGATAGCCCCAAGGCACAACGGGACGAGTGAGTCCTGTAACCGATCGGAGACCGCCTACTTACCATAGCTAATTTTGCCGAAAAAAACTGGCTAGACAACGAGCTTGTGGCGCAGTGGGTATAGCGTTAGACTTCTGCCCAACTGGTCCTGAGTTCAAGTTTTCGGTGCTGCAGCGCCTGGGGTTGTTATGGCTGGTTGATGAGGGCTAATATACCAGAAATGGCCATTCCAGTCTCCTTTGATTTTGTTTGTCATGTTATTCTGCCTATATCCTTAGCTGCCTTGCGGCTGCTGGCGGAGATTGATAGATAGCCCCCAAGGCACAACGGGATGAGTGAGTCCTTTAACCGATCGGAGACCGCCTACTTACCATGGGGAATATTCCCGATCAAAACCGGCAAGAAAAGAACTCGTGGCGGAGTGTGTAGAGCGTTAGACGTCTGTACTACAGGTCGCCAGTTCATGCCTCGACTGCCGCAGCGATTGAGGTTGGGTATGGCTAATTGATGACTGGTAATAAGCCAGAAATGGCCATTCCAGTCTTCCTTGTCTTTGTCGGTCCTATTATTCTGCTCTATATCCCATGCCCTTGCGGCTGCTGGCGGGGCTTGATAGATAGCCCCAAGGCACAACGGGATGAGTGTGTCCTGTAACCGATCGGAGACCGCCTACTTACCTAAGTTAATGTTGCCGATAAAAACTGGCAAGACAACGAGCTTGTGGCGCAGTGGGAAGAGCGTTAGACTTCTGCCCAACAGGTCGTGAGTTCAATCCTTCGGTGCCGCAGCGCCTGGGGTTAGTAATGGCTGGTTGATGAGGGCTAATAAGCCAGAAATGGCCATTCCAGTCTCCCTTGACTTTGTCGGTCATGTTATTCTACCTATATCCTTAGCTGCCTTACGGCTGCTTGCGAAGCTTGAGATATAGCCCCGAGGCACTACGGGACGAGTGAGTCCTGTAACCGATCGGAGACCGCCTACTTACCATAGTTAATTTTATCGAAAAAAACTGGCAAGACAAAGAACTCCTGGCGAAGTGGGTATAGCGTTAGACTTCTGTACAACAGGTCGCGAGTTCAAGCATCGGCTGCCGCAGCGCCTGAGTTTGGGTATGGCTGGTTGATGAGGGCTAATAAGCCAGAAATGGCCATTCCAGTCTCCCTTGACTTTGTCGGTCATGTTATTCTACCTATATCCTTAGCTGCCTTACGGCTGCTTGCGAAGCTTGAGATATAGCCCCGAGGCACTACGGGACGAGTGAGTCCTGTAACCGATCGGAGACCGCCTACTTACCATAGTTAATTTTATCGAAAAAAACTGGCAAGACAAAGAACTCCTGGCGAAGTGGGTATAGCGTTAGACTTCTGTACAACAGGTCGCGAGTTCAAGCATCGGCTGACGCAGCGCCTGAGTTTGGGTATGGCTGGTTGATGAGGGCTAATAAGCCAGAAATGGCCATTACAGTCTTCTTTGTCTTTGTCGGTCATGTTATTCTGCCTATATCCTAAGCTGCCTTACGGCTGCTTGCGAAGCTTGAGATATAGCCCCGAGGCACTACGGGACGAGTGAGTCCTGTAACCGATCGGAGACCGCCTACTTACCATAGTTATTTTTATCGAAAAAAACTGGCAAGACAAAGAACTCCTGGCGGAGTGGGTATAGCGTTAGACTTCTGTACAACAGGTCGTGAGTTCAAGCATCGGCTGCCGCAGCGCCTGAGTTTGGGTATGGCTGGTTGATGAGGGCTAATAAGCCAGAAATGGCCATTACAGTCTACTTTGTCTTTGTCGGTCATGTTATTCTGCCTATATCCTAAGCTGCCTTACGGCTGCTAGCGAAGCTTGAGAGATAGCCTCAAGGCACAACGGGACGAGTGAGTCGTGTTACCGATCGGAGAGCGCCTACTTACCACAGTTAATATTCCCGAACAAAACCGTCCAGACTACGGACTCGTGGCGAGGTGGGTAGAGTGTTAGTCTTATGCCCAAGAGGTTGCGAGTTCGTGCCTCGGGCGCCACAGTGCCTGGAGTTGGTATGACTAGCTGATGACGGTTAATAAGCCAGAAAGGGCAATTCAAGTCTCCCTTGACTTTGTCGTTCATTTTATTCTGCCTATATCCTTAGCTTCCTTGAGGCTGCTGGCGGGGCTTGAGAGCTAGCCCCAAGGCACAACGGGACGAGTGAGTCCCGTAACCGATCGGAGACTGCCTACTTACCATGGGGAATATTCCGGATAAAACTGGCACGACAAAGAACTCGTGGCGGAGTGCGTAGAGCGTTATACTTCTGCCCAACAGGTCGTGAGTTCAAGCCTTCGGTGCCGCAGTGCCTTAGGTTGGTTATGGATGGTTGATGAGGGCTTATAAGCCAGAAATGATCATTCCAGTCTCCTTTGTCTTTGTCAGTCATTTAATTCTGCCTATATCCTTAGCTGCCTTACGGCTGCTCGCGAAGCTTTAGAAATAGCCCCAAGGCACAACGGTACGAGTGAGTCCTGTTACCGATCGGAGAGCGCCAACTTACCACTGTTAATATTCCCGAACAAAACCGTCCGGACTAAGAATTCGTGGCGAAGTGGGTAGAGTGTTAGTATCATGCCCAAGAGGTCGCCAGTTCGCGCCTCGGGCGCCACAGTACCTGCAGTTGGTATGGCTAGCTGATGACTGTTAATAAGCCAGATAGGGCCATTCAAATCTCCCTTTTCTTTGTTGATCACGTTATTCTGCCTTTATCCATAGCTGTCTTGCGGCTGCTGGCGGGGCTTGAGATATAGCCCCAAGGCAAAACGGGACGAGTGATTCCTGTAACTGATCGGAGTCCACCTACGTAACATAGTTAATATTCCCGAAAAAAACCGTCAAGACAACGAGCTCATGGGGCAGTGGGTAGAGCGTTAGACTTCCGCCCAACAGGTCGGGATTTCGAGCCTCGGTTGCTGCAGCGCCTGCGGTTGGGTATGGCTGGTTGATGACGGCTTATAATCCAGAAATGGCCATTGAAGTCTCCCTTAACTTTGTCAGTCATGTTATTCTGCCTATATCCTTAGCTGCCTTACGGCTGCTGGCGAAGCTTGAGAGATAGCCCCAAGGCACAACGGGACGAGTGAGTCCTGTAACCGATCGGAGACCGCCTACTTACCATAGTTAATTTTGCCGAAAAAAACTGGCAAAACAACGAGCTTGTGGCGCAGTGGGTAGAGCGTTAGACTTCTGCCCAACAGGTCATGAGTTCATGCCTTCGGTGCCGCAGTGCCTGGGGTTGGTTATGGCTGGTTGATGAGGGCTAATAAGCCAGAAATGAACATTCCAAACTCCTTTGACTTTGTCGGCCATGTCATTTTGCCTATATCCTAAGCTGCCTTACGGCTGCTGGCGAAGCTTGAGAGATAGCCGGAAGGCACAACGGGACGAGTGAATCCTGTTACCGATCGGAGAGTGCCTACTTACCACGGTTAATATTTCCAAACAAAACCGTCCAGACCACGAACTCGTGGCGTAGTGGGTAGAGCGTTAGTCTCATGATCAAGTGGTCGCGAGTTCGCGCCTCGGGCTCCACAGTGCCTGCAGTTGGTATGGCTAGCTAATACGGTTAATAAGCCAGAAAGGGCCATTCCAGTCTCCCTTTTCTTTGTTGATTACCTTATTCTGCCTATATCCATAGCTGCCTTGCGGCTGCTGGCGGGGCTTGAGTTATTGCCCCAAGGCACAACGGGACGAGTGAGTCCTGTAACCGATCGGAGTCCACCTATTTACCATAGTTAATATTCCCGAATAAAACCATCAAGACAATTATCTTGTGGGGCAGTGGGTAGAGCGTTAGACTTCTGCCCAAAAGGTCATGAGCTCGACCCTCGGGTGCTGCATTTCCTGCGGTTGGATATGGCTGGTTGATGGTTGCTCATAATCCAGAAATGGCCATTGAAGTCTACCTTGACTTTGTCGGTCATGTTATTCTGCCTATATCCTTAGCTTCTTTGCGGATAATGGCGGGGATTGAGAGATAGCGCCAAGGCAGAACGGGACGAGTGAGTCCTGTAACCGATCGGAGACTGCCTTCTTACCATTGGGAATATTCCGGATAAAACTGGCAAGACAAAGAACTCGTGGCAGAGTGCGTAGAACGTTAGACTTCTGCACAACAGGTCGTGAGTTCTAGCCTCGGGTGCCGCAGCGCCTGAGTTTGGGTATAGTAAGTTGATGACGGTTTATAAACCAGAAATGGCCATTCCAGTCTTCCTTGTCTTTGCCGGTCATGTTATTCTGACTTTCTCCTTAGCTGCCTTGCGGCTGCTGGCGGTGCTTGATAGATAGCCCCAAGGCACAACGGGACGAGTGAGTCCTGTAACCGACCGGAGACCACCTACTTTACCATAGTAAATGTTTGCCGATCAAAACTGGCAAGACAACGAGCTTGTGTCGCAGTGGGTAGAGCGTTAGACTTCTGCCCAAACAGGTCGTGAGTTCAAGCCTTGAGTGCCGCAGCGCCTGGGGTTGGGTATGGCTGGTTGATGACGGCTACTAAGCCAGAAATGGCCATTCCAGTCTCCCTTTGACTTTGTCGGTCATGTTAATCTGCCTATCTCTTTGGCTGCCCTTTGACGGCTGCTGGCGGGGCTTGAGAGATAGCCCAAAGGCACAACGGGACGAGTGAGTCCTGTAACCGATCGGAGACCGCCTACTTACCGTAGTTAATTTTGCCGAAAGAAACTGGCAAGACAACGAGCTTGTGGCGCAGTGGGTAGAGCGTTAGACTTCTGCACAACATATTGTGAGTTCACGTCTTCGGTGCCGCAGCGCCTGGGGTTGGTTATGGCTGGTTGATGAGGGCTAATAAGCCAGAAATGGCCATTCAAGTCTCCTTTGTCTTTGTCGGTCATGTTATTCTGCCTATATCCTAAGCTGCCTTACGGCTGCTGGCGAAGCTTGAGAGATAGCCCCAAGGCACAACGGGACGAGTGAGTCCTGTTACCGATCGGAGACCACCTACTTACCATAGTAAATGTTGCCGGTCAAAATTGGCAAGTCAACGAGATTGTGTCGCAGTGGGTAGAGCAATAAACTTCTGCCCAACCGTTATGGAGTTCAAGCCTTGGGTGCGCAGCGCCTGGGGTTGGGTATGGCTGATTGATTACGGCTAATAAGCCAGAAATGGCCATTTCAGTCTTCCTTGACTTTGTCGGTCATGTAATACTGACTATCTCCTTAGCTTCCTTGAGGCTGCTTGCGGGGCTTGAGAGATAGCCCCAAGGCACAACGAGACGAGTGAGTCCTGTAACCGATCGAAGACCGCCTACTTACCATAGCTAATTTTGCCGAAACAAACTGGCAAGACGACGAGCTTGTGGCGCAGTGGGTAGAGCGTTAGTCTTATGCCCAAGAGGTCGCCAGTTCGTGCCTCTGACGCCACAGTGCCTTTAGTTGGTATGGCTAGCTGATGACGGTTAATAAGCCAGAAAGGGCCATTCAAGTCTCCCTTTTCTTTGTTGATCACGTTATTCTGCCAATATGCATAGCTGCCTTGCGGCTGCTGGCGGGGTTTGAGATATAGCCTCAAGGCACAACGGGACGAGTAAGTCCTGTTACCGATCGGTTAGCGCCTACTTCACCATGCGTTAATATTCCCGAACAAAAACCGGCCAGACAACTGAGCTCGTGGCGCAGTGGGTAGAGCGTTAGACTTCTGCCCAACAGGTCGTGATTTCGAGCCTCTGTTGCCGCAGCGCATGCGGGTATGGCTGGTTGATGACGGCTTATAATCCAGAAATGGCCATTGGAAGTCTCCCTTTGTCTTTGTCGGTCATGTTATTCTGCCTATATCCTATAGCTGCCTTGCGGCTGCTGGCGAGAGCTTGAGAGATAGCCCCAAGGAACAACGGGACGAGTGAGTCCTGTAACCGATCGGAGAGCGCCTACTTACCATCGCTAATGTTGCTGATCATAAACCGTCAAGACAACGAACTCGTGGCGCAGTGGGTAGAGCGTTAGACTTCTGCCCAACAGGTCGTGAGTTTATGCCTCGGTGCGCCCACGTGCCTGGAGTTGGTTATGGCTGGTTGATGTGGGCTAGTAAGCCAGAAATGGCCATTCCAAACTCCTTTGTCTTTGTCTGTCATGTTATTCTCCCTATATCCTAAGCTGCCTTACGGCTGCTGGCGAAGCTTGAGAGATAGCCTCAATGCACAACGGGACGAGTGAGTTCTGTTACCCGATCGGAGAGCGCCTACTTATCCATCGTTAATATTCCCGAATCAAAAACCAGCAAGACAACGAGCTTGTGGGCGCAGTGGGTAGAGCGTTAGACTTCTGCCCAACAGGTCGTGAGTTTCGAGCCTCTGGAGCTGCATCGCCTGCGGTTGGGTATGGCTGGTGGATGGTGGTTCATAATCCAGAAATGGCCATTGAAGTCTCCCTTGACTTTGTCAATCATGTTATTCTGCCTTTATCCTTAGCTTCATTGCGGCTAATGGCGGGGCTTGAGAGATAGCGCCAAGGCAGAACGGGACGAGTGAGTCCTGTAACCGATCGGAGACTGCCTACTTACCGTTGGGAATATTCCGGATAAAACTGGCAAGACAAATAACTCGTGGCAGAGTGCGTAGAGCGTTAGACGTCTGCACAACAGGTCGTGAGTTCTAGCCTCGGGTGTTGCAGCGCCTTATTTTGGGTATAGTAAGTTGATGACGGTTAATAAGCCAGAAATGGCCATTCCAGTCTTCCTTGTTTTTGTCGGTCATGTTATTCTAACTATATCCTTAGCTGCCTTGCGGCTTCGGCCGGGGCTTGATAGATAGCCCTAAGGAACAATGGGACGAGTGAGTCGTGTTAACGATCGAGAGCGCCTACTTACCCTACTTAATATTCCCGAAAACAACCGTCAAAACAAACGCGCTTTTGGCGGAGTGGGTAGAGCGTTGACCCCCTGACCCAACAGGTCGAGAATTCTAGCCCTGGGCGCCACAGCGCCTGAGGTTGGTTTGGCTGGTTGATGACGTTAAATAAGCAAGAAGTGGCCATTCCAGTCTCCCTTTACTTATTCGGTCATGTTATTCTGCCTATATCCTTAGCTAACCCTTGGCGGCTGCTGGTGGGGGAATGAGAGATAGCCCAAAGGCATAACGGGACGAGTGAGTCCTGTATCCAATCGGAGACCGCCGACTTACTATAATAAATGTTGCCGATCAAAAACTAGCAAGACAAAACGAGATTGTGGCGCAGTGGGTAGAGCAATAGACTCGGCCCAACAGGTCGTGAGTTCAAGCCTTTGGGTGCTGCAGCGCCTGCGGTTGGGTGGCATGGCTGGTTGATTACGGCTCATTATCCAGAAATGGCCTTTGAAGTCTCCCCTTGACTTTGTCAGTCATGTTATTCTGCCTATATCCTTAGCTTCCTTGCGGCTTCTGGCGGGGCCCGCAGAGATAGCGCCAAGCACAACGGGACAAGTGAGTCCTGTAACCGATTCAAGACCGCCTACTCTAGCATGAGGAATATTCCCGATAAAACCTGCAAGACACCGAACTCGTGGCGCGTGCGTAGAGCGTTAGACTTCTAACCAACAGATGTCGAGAATTCTAGACTTGGGTGCCGCAGCGCCCGAGGTTGGGTTTGGCTGGTTGATGACGTTTTAAAAAGCCAGAATTGGCCATTCCAGTCTCCCCTTGACTTTTCGGTCATGGTATTTTGCCTATATCCCATAGCTTGCCTTTGCGGCTTCTGGCGGGAGCCTGAGAGACGATAGCGCTCAGACACAACGGGACAAGTGGAGTCCTGTAA
>WEDG01011210.1:0-24866 GCA_017591395.1 Schistocephalus solidus
TCGTCATCTCGTTGTCATGACTATCGCTACTATTCTGAGACAATTGAGTGAACCATTTTCTGCGAACTACCAAGTGGTTTTTGGTGCTACAAAACGAATATTCTCTAGCTAAGCTCTAGTGGGTTCGAAGTAATCATCCTACATATTCCATATCTTGAAAGTAAAAAGGACCCATATCTTAGATCCATTGACAGTTTTCTACTTCAATTACAATCAGCATCTCACTCGTAGTCGACTTTCAAACAGCCCAAAAAAACTGCACCATACTATAGACTTTTTACCTTTTTTTCAGGTTATTTAATTTTAATGTGGAAATTTATGTAGATCTATTGTCACCCTACATAAATGAGACGCGTCTTCTGTTTGAGAGACTGAGTGAACATGGGGTACGGATGAGCGAATCTACTGTTCTGATTACTCCAGCTTTTTGCCTAGCAAACCAAGTATCTACTTGGAGTGGGAGATCGCTCCGTTTTCGTCGCACGCAATAAAAATAGGAATTCAATGCTCGAAAACATATTTAACCTGCATTCAAGTAAACCTTTTCTGGGAAGTTAGCAAAATGTGTCCTGTAAATTTTAGATAAGGGCTCCCCAGTCCGTCATCAAGCTTGTGCTAAATTTGCGATATAGTTAACTTTTTAACTGGGGCTAAAATCAATACTTATCTGAGAGTTCAGCGTACCTTATCATCCTGCTCGGATTGGCTGCCACCTTATCCTGAAATGTTTGCCCATTTAACTAAACTTCATATGGCGACTGGTACCTAAGTAATCACACAAGTCTCTAAGTGTCCTGGATGTACATACGCCAATAATTCTAGTTCTGTTCCAAGCAGGCTATTAGCACCAAGCGTGCGGCGGCCACTAGATGACACAAAAGTTGTAGGTTTTGAGGTAAGGCAAGTCTAAAAAGTTATACCTTTATTACTTTTGTCTGGCTACAGCCTGCGGAAATGGCGCCGAAAGTGTACAGAGCTGACGTTGTTCTCTTTCTAAAGAATACAAAGCGTTCTTTTCAAGATTCTTATCTTTATGTGATCGTTTAATTAATCACAGATGCATCTTTCTCTGTTCCCTCGAACCTACTTCCATCCGCCAATAAGTCTAACAATGTTTGTACTGCGAAATTACTAAGCAATGCAAGGCTTGTCAGAGGCAAATTCGAGGAAGCATCGTATGAAAATGAGATGGGTGCAGCATTTTTACAATCATAATTTTCCTAGCAGGTTCCCTGGGGAACTTTGGTAAGGTGGGACGAACATTTTTGTAATGAGAGTCCACTCCCTTCCAAAAGAGGGTGGGGGAATTTTACCTCTTAAGCAGCTTTCACACGATAAAGGTGCTGACAACGCGTTTCAGGGTTTACAGTAAGATTATTCACCCAATGGCGGACTAGTCGATCCCCAGGACTCATCCACAAACAACGACACATAATTTTAAGCTATGGGACAAGTTTCTGGTGCGCGTAATGAAACGTTTTTTTAAAACTGAGTTTTGTAGCTGTTTTTTAAACAAAAATTCGGACATAAGAAGACACGTTGTTGGTGATTCCCTTCAGGGTGTTTTTGCGGAAACACCGTTTGTGACATCCGCCCACTTTCACAGTACTTTTAAATCCGCTGACGACGGTTGCATGCCAGTTCTAATGGGAGGAGTTGCTCTGAGCAACTCAACAGGTTTGCCTATATGGAGTTATTTTTGTCGTGCGTAATTCACTTCATTCTGTAGGCGAACGTAGTCATTCTTAAAGCAAGAAACCCGCGTTGTACACGTTATGTTAATCAAACCTTAAAGACTGTAGGTAATAGCAATTCATTTTACACTGCACTTGCGTTCGATGACGACGATGGTTCGATCGCTGTTGGCGATGATGTCCGCCACCATCCCTGTAGAGGGATGTTGACTTACCTGTGATTTAGTTTACCTTTATAGCAGACATGCGATGCATCTGCCACACCCGCTCGTCTTCCCACCAGTAAAGGGATCAGGTCCAGGTGTATAACAATGCCAAAAAAGACAAGAGAGAATGTAATGACCATTTCTGGCTCATTAGCCGTCATCAGCCAGACATACTCAACCCAAGGTGGTGCCCCACCAGAGGCTCGAACCCGCGAACCATGCTTTGTCCTGAGCTGACTTGTGGCTGATGACGTCAAATAATCCAAAGATGACCGCTTCGGCCTCGCTTGTCCTGGTCTAAACTACAAATCGCTTCTCACTGAGAGCTCCAGGTTGCGTTTCCAAGACACGTTGGAGGGGTCCGCTGCCTCTCCACAATATAACCTACTGGGCGAATCTACTCAACAACATGTACAGGGATCTTTCTAGATTCAAATCATAATGTAACCTTCTGCACGCTGTTTTTTTGGGAAAGTTCGCTAAACAACTTTGGTCCCAAAATTGCTTATATGCTTCCCATTCACCCCAGAATTCTGGAATTGGAAACCTTCCCCCTAACATTAACCGTAATCTGCATTCTTAATCCTAATTTCCTTGGAACTTAGCGCAAAACAATCTGTCTTACGGATAGCTCTGTTTCTGTGTCCTGGTGGATCCCATAAGCGATTTCTACCACAGATTTTCAAGTGTTAGCTAAAACTCAGGAAAATTTGGGTTTAGCCAGTCCTTCATTAATGCCAAATATAGCGGGGTGTATCAAAAGGAGAAAGCACCCCAATGCAGGAAAATGTTGAAGTGTCCAGACTGGGTTGTTGTATAATAAACAATAAAGGTCTTCAAAATAGGCAGGTGAATATTGCCGGCGAAGACAAGGGAGGCTGGAATAGCCATTTCTGGCTTATTAGCCATCATCAGCCAGACATACTCAACCCAAAGGTGGTGCCCCACCAGAGGCTCGAACCCGCGATCTGTTGATCAGAAGTTCAACGCTCTAACCATTAAGTCATGGGCTTGATGTATTGCCAGTTTAGATCGGGAATATGGAAATTCGTTGATGAGCGCTCGCTGATGGTTAACGGAGCCAAAAAGAGCCATTCCAGTCTCCCTTGTCTTTGCCGGCATGGTCAATTTATGCCTTCTACTGGGCACTGTGAGGCTGCAGGCGGGGCTCAAGAATGCCCCAAGGCAGAACGGGACGAGTGAGTTCCGTAAGATCGATCGGTGAGCGTTCATCAACCAATGGCTGGAATTTGTTATATGTGCGCCTCCTCAATAACGTAAGAAATGCTAAAGCATCGATATCCCCTATACATCTGTACCTTCATTAAACACAGAAAACGAAACGTATTTAAGCTGCTAAAGATTTGACATCAAATGAAGGGAAATTTTAAAGATTTTTAGACAAGAACGCTCAACTCACCGGAAAATAAATATGCAATATGGATTAGAGGACAGTAGTAGGCAATAGAACAAGATACTGTTTTAATCCGTCTTGTTAAAAATTGGAATGAACTGTCGTTTCAACCTAATACACTCGTTTCTTGTTCAAACTACGAGTGACCGAATTATTCCACAGATGTGCAAGAAGTTAACGGAATTCGTCTCAACTATTTGTCTGTCTATTCAACGGTATAGGAGGAAACGTAGATGAAGTTCAAAATATAAAAAAACAGAGAAGGGTAATGAAGCCTTAGAGATAAATAAAATTCAGCCTTCTATACCACTACTTAGTAGATGTTTTTATCAATGTCCGAATGAATGAAACAGGAAGACGTGATTTGCCATCACCGATCAAAGGCGATGGAATGCATTTTGCAATAATTGGACTCTCTCCTCCCAGGCTTACCCTAATTAAATCTCACGAAGTTTAAAGGTGGGCACTGACCTAAAGGCCAATAAGATGCTACAGTCTATCTACACGCTCAACACCTGATGCCATTCCCAGCCGGTTGCGTAAAAGGCCGCACTGGGGGTTTGTCATCGATTACGTGAGCATCAGAGCTATGATCCTGGCGATCTAAGGAGACCTTTTAGCTGAACCTCCTGTCAGTTTACACTTACGGGGAAAGGACTGTTAGCTCGTCGGAACTAGTCAGTTACTCCCCCTCCCTCCCCGAAGGACATGGGGATTGGAACGCCCACCATATTACAGGTGGTTTTGCGCTACATTCCAGGAAGGGTAGTTGTTTACGTATCCTAATATTAACCCTGAACCTAACCATGATTGTTGCTTTGACCCTAAACGAACATTCCCTGGCATTTTTCGCAAAACCACATGCATTAAAAGGCTTTCTTTTTTTCGCGTCCTGCTGTTAGAAGGGGGGGGGGGCAGACAAGGTTGGGAACACATAAGTGATCCTTACCTACTTCTCAATCTCATGCCTATGTGGTCCATCCATATAAAACGGACGCCTAATGATGGGATGAGACGTAGTAGTTGGCAACACGCCAGCCTACCGCGTAAGATGCGCGTGCGCCCACGCAATCCAATAATAGTTCACTTGGCCCTACCAACGTTAGCAAACTTCGCAGAAAGGGTAGCAACCGCGGCCTCTTCGGTTTGGATGCTATCCAGAGAGGAGAAGTGGTCTACCACGAGGAGGCGATGAGCATTGAGAGTAAGTGCAGTTAAGGTTTATTTGACAGTTGGCGCCTTTCGCAGCAGTGGGTTTGTCCAAGGCCGGCGCAGACGAAAGCGAATGCCTCTGAACCTCAGTGTATGTTTTTCTTCTGTTGTATAGAGGTCTGAGGAGTTGATGAACGTCTACAGATGGAGTTTATTGAATATTGCTCACTTGCTTCAGTGCTTTGGGGTCTTGGCTGATGCCTTCTATTGAAGCATTCATAAGCATTGTAGAGGACAGGGGTTGGAGGCAGGGTCCGTGAGGATAAGAAAAGAGCCTTACAAGAGCCGATCTGCCGTCAGTGTCGATTGCTCGTTTTTTTATCAAGATTCCACTGTGTCGTTATAAAACTGCCTGAGCATCTCAGTCAGCTGGTCGGGACAGAAAAATTAGCTAGTTACCTTCCAGACACCGTCTTAATTGGCAGCGAGATCCAATATGGCCTCATCGAAAAGGACTCTCACGGAAGAAAGAGACTCGGGCTCCGGAACGGGAATTTTACTCACTTGATTTTCATCGTTAAAGCCCTCATGAGAGACAGTTGGGTGGTGCACAGACATTTGGGAGCAGCTTAGAGTTGACTGTCACCTAGCAACTGGGCAGAGCTATCACCGAGTTCATATGGGCACTCGGAGCGAACTGTATCTCTAACAGAGTTGTGCCCTGTGGTGACAGTGTCTCCACCAAGAGTGTTATTGGACATGCTGATCCGAGTACTCCCTGGAGCCCAATCTAGAGCCCTTGCGAGCAGTCGTATAGCGACAAGTAATTATGTACGAGGAATATACCACCTACCTGAACACTGTGTGCACAGTACGTTTTCCATACCGGGTAGTGTGATACCTAGATCACATACGTTAGTGTTACTTTATATTTTGTGCTAACGGTAGGTCATGTACAGCACCAAGAAATCCAGAAAACAAGGCTCGTGTTTTGCGTTCTGCTCGATGATGGAAAATTGTGCAATATGGGAATGGTTCACGCGGGAAAAAGTATATTTTTTACACCGATGTCGAAGCAACAGGATTTTTCCGAAGCCTGTGTGGTAAAACTGGCATGGAAGTCATCCAAGGGCTTCCAAACCTCCATCTGCCATGGTTGCCAAATTCTTGGAGGCATACTTCAGTAGGTTCGCTATCTCATGAAAGATCAACCAAAATTTTCAAGTTGGAAAAAATATCTTGCACATTAATCTCGAGATTTTTTACTCACATCAATTTACCGGCCTTTTAACAGGTTTCTTTCCACCCTTCTGCATAAACTACACTCCGTAACAATTGACTACTTACCATCTATTTTAAAGGCCCTAACTAATTAAAATATGTTTTATGAAAACTCAAATACAGAATATGTTTGTTTTTGTACTCATTTTGCAGCAAGTTACCTCTTCCAATTTCTTGCTTGAAGTAGGGGTTATCTTTCGGTTTTCCAAAAATGGATAATAATGAGATGTTTTAAAACTGGGACATTTCCATTTCCATACAATATGTTCTACACTCGTCAAAAACATTTATGAGCACTGTGTGAAATCGTCTTCACAGCATAGAGAAATGCCAGCTTTTCCTTAGGCTGAATGTATGCAGCATGTAGTTTGGTAGCCCTGAATGTAATTGTAACGGCTGGTTGAGCTCAAAATAATTATAGCACCGAGAAAACCAGAAAGTCCATGTTCGTGATTTGCTTTATGCTCAATGACTGAAAACTGTTCAGTTCAGATATGTTTCACGCCAGAACAATTATGCTTTTTCAACGATGCCGAAGCAACAGGATTCTGCCAAAGCCTGTGCGTGTGAAACCGGTAAGGAAGTCATACCAGAGCTTTCAAGTCGGTATCGGTTATGACTACCGAATTCTTGGGGGATTTGGAACAGATGCACACTATCGAATTCATTAATCCAAAAAGAAGAAAGAAGAACATATGAAATTTTGCAAGGACCATATACAGCTTATATTACCCGCCGTTATGCCCGTCCCCACGAGCCTAGGATTTTTGGCTCCTACTGTGTTTACATAACTTACCGTTGCACATTTTTTTAAAAAATTAAGTTCGGAAAAGTAAAACCAACAGCGAAGCTCACTAAAGTGGACATATGCTTGGAAAAAACATTTAAAACACCATGCAGGGAAAAAAAGATAGAACTCAGTTCACTTAACTGTCTACAGGTACGACAGTTGCCGTTAAGTTAACGTTGGCTTTCATACTCTTCGACAGCTTACTCTAGTCCCAAAGAAATTTTGGGTTGTTAAATACTGTCAACAAAGATGAGCGAAACCAACATACGCCTTTCAGCTTTTGTTGCCGTCTTCATCCAGGTGTCACTCAGTCTCCAGCTGCACAAATCCGCGGGGTTAAATTTAAATAACTATTGAGCCAGGCACTCTATCCCTTGAGACACTGGCTCAAGTTCTGCCCCGAGAATCTGCAATATCAAAGAAAAAGTTGTTTTCGTACATTTTTTAATCAGAGCAGACCGGCTCTGTCTGGTTCCGTGATCGCTAACCATCGGTCTGCTTAAGATCCCTCAGCTAATAGACTGCTTAGGCCGTACATAAATTGACCCAACCTGGGTCATTTGACCAATTCGTGAAAAATTTCGACGACCTCTGTGAGTTTTAAACTCAGGACAGGAAGCGCAAGGATTCAGTAGAGCTACCGTTCTAACCACCTCCGCTATGAGGCCCCACTCGATCTGCGAGATTAATTAATAAAATGAGCCTCCTTGTCATCTGGTGGATTCTAGATTGGTTGCTAAGGGAATCCTGCTTGGGCAGTCGGCATAGTGTATCAGTATTGATGGATTCAATGCGTTTCAGTAGGCTGAGTGTGGAATTTCACCCCCATGTGATTAAATTCACAGCTCCCGGTGAAGGCATCTGAACTTTGGTGGTTAGAGTTTTTCACAGTGGAGTCAAAAAAACTAAAATCATCATTTTTAGTAATGCTGATCTGAAATTCTCGAATCTACGTTTAACAGGCAAATGCCAGTCTATTTAACGTTTTAAAGTAAAGGTTGTTTACATGTCTCGGGTTGTGAAACCTTGTTTTCCTGATGCCAAGTTAACCAGCGTGAAAGTATCTAGAATCTCCAGACAAAAGGCCCTTCACGCTAGCTTGCATGCTTCTATGCGGTAACTGCCTCTCATTCGAAAAGTTTTTTGAAAGTTCGTGACATTTTTTGACAGGTAAAAAATATATAATCTTTGTGTTTTTCGGTGCGTCCGATATTCGTTAATCTAGGCACTCGTTTAGAGATTTTTGTATCCAAGCTTTGATTGCAAATTTAAGATTTTTTCTTTATACAACCCAAAGCAGTAGGACTGTTTGCAGAGCAGAGCAGAATTCGATGTGCAACACCAAGTATTATATTAGCCACTTACAATGCAGTATAGGGAGAGTCAGGTTTCGTTTTATTTTGAAAGTGTAATTCCAACGTTTTCCGCAAAAAGTAATCCATTCACCGTGAATAAGATTGGGCACACCAATCACATAACACCGGAAGATCCCAAGGGGATGGTTGAAGACTGCAACTGCTGACATCATGAAGAATCATCCTTGAATTACTCTCAGAATGAAGATAAAATTGCACTTCCTTCAAATCGGTGCCAGCGTAGCGCGCTGATGACCTCATTGCTGTAGGTTGAATAAATAAAGGAGTAAAAATCGATATATTATGGGCGGAATAGGATAACCGATTTATATAAAAGAAAAACTTGTATGATACTAGAGTGTAGAAAAAACGCGGCACAATTTCAAAAGCCCGCCTATTGTGGCAGTCAATTGATGCTTCATTCAATCCACACGCAAGTTTATTTATGTCACGATAGACCTGTTAGCTATCAGTTAAACAAATGCCAATGAGGTGTGCACGATCTTCAAAAATCCGGCGTTATTTCACGATTAATTTAAATGTTTGGCAGTTTATCCGAGGGCCATGGTAAATAAGCCACAAATATCCTGCGCAGTTCGTCCTCTAATGGTCCGTAGAATGTCTTCTAAAGCTTACAACTTTGAAATCTTTGTTTTCATGAAAGCTGCCGTGAGCCTCCGTGATATTTTAGTAGTATTGGGAAAATTGTAAGCGATAAGAATGCTATGTAGGGCTAATTTTGCTTAATTGCCTGCCTTCCTCACCCAGGCTACCGCAAATTCACCGAGAATGATTGTGCAATTTTTGGACAATATGCCACACCTCATCTGGGTACTGCAACGCACGCAAAAAAGCAATTTTATATTTTTAACCTTAGAACCTACAAGATAAAATAAACAGCGTTAAATGAGTCTGAGCGATGAATTTGGCTCTCAGTGCGCTTCCGGTTTCCGACCTTTCACACCCATTTCCAAACAGACTAGGAGCTGGGCTTTGTCTAGTTACCAGTCAGGTGTTATAAAAAACTGAATATTTTTACGGATTTTATGAAGGGCTCTGTAAGTAGGCAAACACTTAGGTGCTCAAATTGAAAAGCTCAACCCAGTTAAAGTGTTGCATCTCGTGCTGTTTGGACAATTGGACATTTACCGGTTTGACTGGATTGTATTCCAAAGCTACCGCTATGAAAAGATTTGCAAACACCCCACACCATCTTCGTCGGCCCAGTTGAATCTGTCCACCAGCAAACTAAAAGTTTGTTTTACTTTTTAACAGATGCGTTGGTACAGGTTGACTATAATCAGGTAAAGATGAGCCCGTCTACGCCACCCTTTTACAGTCATTAGCAGTCCTCAGTGCTTACAATATTCCAAAAACCTCTTATAGTACTACATAGTAGACTTAAGAGGCTTTATTCCAGGGGCAGCTGTATATATAATACCAAACATATTTTCAGGAAGATCAGAATATCAGAATAAAAAACTACGTAATGTCTTTTTAAAAAAATACATTTTTAGTTCATTACGGTAGATATGCTTTCTTATTAAATGTTAACCGAAATTATGAAAAACCTTGAAGTAGCAATGATAACTTGACTAGATTCGTAATATTAATTAAAATGTAATATATTCTCGTAAGAGTTCGGTTACATCAGCAAGCCGGCTGTCGAACTAGCTTCAAAAACTCCAAAATGACTACTTATGGCATTTAAGTTTTTCCATAGGTTTTCATACAAGTTGACTATCATCAGGGGAAGATTTCCAGGAATGTACTGCTAGGTAATCAGTAGATGGGGGGACAGAAGGCGGTTCAGCAAGCACGAACACTGGCGAAGCTTTGGCCAACCGTTTTCGTAGGTAGGCTTGTGAGAATCAGGAGCAGGAAAGTTATACTAAATTAATTTCTGCTGAGTCAATAGGTAATTTTATACAACGTCTCCCCTCGAATATTTTGAGGATAACCTTCCAAGTCCCTCCAGGAAATTCAAATTTCCGCCAAGTTATAGGCGTATGAAACTAATTGATCTCTCCAACACTCTGATAGGCAATTCCTACTCTGTACTGTACACTCCTCAGTGGGGCCTCTAAACGTGCCGCTTGGAAGATGCGTAGGAACAAGGCGGGGGCCAGATCAGGGCACGAGAGGCGTTACTCCATAACAAATGCTGAACATGCGGAGTTTGGTAGCACGCAAAGGTGCTGGTTCACGCCGCACCAGCCACTCTTGCCATTCATGGCACTCCCACTCCATGGGATCTGATTCAGGCGTGACGGCACGGTCAGGGGCGTCTCTGGCCGCACCAGTCATCCGCGTCCAACCCCGTCTCTGGTCTCATTGACTCTATCTTGACACCAGGCAAGAAGAAGAAAGGGTGAAGTAGCTGCGGCACAAGTCTACTATCACTTAAAACTACTCTACGCACCAATCACCGTCCCTTTACCACCGTGGACATCGATGGAATACGACGATCGACCTGTCCTGCACTTCTCTGTAATACATAAGAAAATAATAAAACTATAACAAAACGCGTGAAACATTGAAAAAGCTGCGGAAACTTTCCTTGGTGAAAACTCTTGAAGTATCACGTCCGAGCTGTGGCGAGGGATTACCGTATGGTCACTGTGCCATCTGTGTCAAAAGACTTATTCCACTCTCTCAAAAACATCCCTTATTATAGCCAATAATTTTCCCCTTTTTAGCTAACCTCCACAGCATTCCGTAGAACGGAATAAAGTAGCTATTAAAGCAAAGAAAAGCTTTGAACTAATGAAAACGCACCATATATTGATTTTTGCTTGGAATAAAGAAAACATTTAAGGTGGTCCTATTTTAGTTTATCCATTTTTGATCGCCAGGAGGCCTTAATATACTCAAAAACTGTGCGTGGACTGCATATTGAACTTAAGGTTTAATACTTATGAAGCGGCCATACCTATTATAGTTACTATATTTTCAGCGATATCACAGTACGTACTAGATATTGTACTATAACCCAATAACGTTTTCTAAATGTCTTCAAATAATCAAAAAAGGGACTATTTATTTCGCATATATTTTTGTAATTGGTTTTCAATGTTTTTATAAATTTTAAAAAGTATTTTATAGAAAACATGTATAAAAGGAGTTTTTGGTACCAATGCAGCAACAAATTACTGTTTAAAAATTTATAATCCAAGAAATTTTATCTTTCGATTTTAAAAACCCTTCTTTAATTTCTGAAAACGTTGTAACCCCACCTGCTGCTACGCCTGCTAGTGAAAGAAGAAGTTCTATAGAGCCCGTTAAATTTGCAGTGAGTGGACCTTATACTATGCTTTACCAGCTGCACTAATGCATGGAAAGATACGATACTTTATGAATTGTCATTTAAGAAACCTTTTTTCAAACATAAAATTTTTTATAAAGGACGCAATTTTCTACCACACTTTTACTAGGAAGAACACTTTATTTCTTAAAGAATATAAATTAAAATATAATAGGCATTGAAAATCCATGGACAAAATAAAACTCATTATTTATTCCGTTTTACATACTGCTTCAAAATAGGCTTCACAGAATTTTAAATTCATTGTTGCATATCAAAACAGTGGTTTACCTGGTGAGCTTCTGGCACGCTTTGATCCACTGTTTATTCCTATCCCATCATGCATGTTCTGAAGCTAGATAAAGCAGTTGATAAGCAAACGAGAATATTCCCGAGGAAAACGTTACTACTCAAATTGGGTTTAGTAATGCTGGATAAAATCCACCGGCGAGCTAAGGTGAATTAAGACTCCCAAAATGGTCTCGACTAGACGACTCGGAGAGGATTTTAAAAGGTGACAAAAAATAGGTTAACCCGACTACATGGTTTTACTGGTTTGAGCGTTAGCTGTATTCAGGAATTACCTTTGTTATCGTAACTCCAAATCATATCAAGGTTTCCGGAGAGGAATTCTTCAAGTCTGCTGAAAATATCTGAAAAACTATTTCTATTATTTAAAAACATGTTAAATTTTGCATAAGGAGTCATGTTTCCCGATAATCAAATAAAAATCAATCGAAAAATGCAAGATATGGCAATGGAAACCTTCATGCTTTGGAGGCCTTGCTCTTAGGTCCGGGGTGAAAATAGTTTTGGTAAAGTTAAGGGGCGGTGTAAAATTGGGTTTATTTTTTGGGAAAAGAGAAACTTTTGATTAACGTTGGCGCTTAACTGAGGATAAGGATTATGGTAAGTGTTTGGGTAAAAGGTTGAGCTCAACGCTCAGTTTAGGATTAAGGTTAAGACAGAGGTATATTCACCCTTCCTGAAATTTTATGCAAGGCTATTCGGATTTCCAGGAGTTCCTTTTCCCGTATCTTATCAAGAAAAATTATCAATATAAATCCTGACTTTCCCATTGACCTTTGGTTTCTTCTTAACATCCTCGAATGCATTGTTTCATAGGATATCATTTATTCTTAAAATACATCCATATTAGTAATTTTTCTCTATCAGTTCAGAGTATTAACGAGGTCTGGGTGTGTTAAACTCCCTAAAAATTAGTCTTTCGTGGCTGAGTATTTCAATCGATACAGTCTCAATTATTTCAAAAATTAATTTGAAAAGGACCCACTTGGCATGATGAAGGTCAACAAGTGCCTTTTCCCGTGCATTCGTTGGTTAATCAAAAACGCTAGTCCCAGTTCTTGTTTTCCATAAAAGATAAATTACTGGCTAAGCACAGCCAGATATGAATTTGGTTATATACACCCGTCTCACCCTGATGGATACTACTGCGTTAAAAATTGCCATTTCCGGTGATGGAAATATAAATGCAAGTAAATAAGCAACTTCCGGGAAGAAGTTGATAAGAAGGAACCACGGTCGTTGAAAAAGGCTTGCATCACAATCCAACCCATCATTAAAATACAGCTAATAGTTGGGTGATTCCAAACCCAAGTATAATCCAGCCTCTTTAGTAAGTTCAATGATTAAGAAAGCTCATTTGATCCTCCGTCCTGCCTCCAGCTCCAATTATTTGACCCAATAGGGTACATTATTTTAGACGTGGTGGTAGTTTTTAAGGCGGCATAGATGTGATTCGTAAAAAAGGACTCTATGCTGACATACTTGAATGTGGGCGCTCGGCAGGGAATATAAGAAGCATGAGGCCTTAGTGTCTCCGAGTCTATCCTTGAGCGAGTCTACTACTCGAGCAAAGACTATTATTAACAAAAATGAATGGATGAGCTGGAGGCAGGGTAAGAGGGTCAGTATTTATAGGAGGGAGTTATCACACATTCACATAGTTATTAAAGTAAGCAGTTAAGTGCGCCCCCGCTGATCTATCTCCTTGCTGCAGTTTCTATCAAGGGGTCTACGGATAAATCTGAAATGCCTGAGAACGTGGGTATTTCCTGCATCAGTTTTTGTATCTCCCTCTTAATGGAAGAAGCTAAGGTTTAAGGATTTGTGCTTGTGTGTGTGTTTGTGTGTGTGTGTGTTTGTCTGGGCCACGTGGTAGATGTGCTGGATCAACACAATAGCCAATTCAGGGTGTGGCAGGTGATATTATTAACTGGAATGAGGTGCCATATCAAATGCCAAACGCGGAGACTGCACGTGCCCAACATGGTAACGTGGCCTCCAGCAGACGCCTCGCTTCTTTTGCTCTGATATCAGTTGAAAACCGACAAAGACAAGGGAGACCGGAATGTACATTTCTGGCTTATTAGTCATCATCAGCCAGTCATATCCAATCCCAAGTATGAACAACCTGGGATTTCGAACTCGCGATCTTTGTTACTTGAGTCGAATAATCTACCATTGAGCCACGAGCCCGTTGTTTTGTCGGTTGCAACCGTGGGTTTGAATCCCAGGTGGTCCACACGTGCGATTAGGTATGAGTGTCTGATGACGGCCAATAAACCAGAAACGGCCATTCCGGTCTCCATTGTCTTTGTCGGTTCTATTATATCGACATATGCTACACGTCGCTATGTGACCGCCTGCGAGGGCTCTAGAAGTGCGCTCTAGGGCACAAAGGAACATACATCTTCCTTAAGGAGATCGGTCAGCCGTACATTATCATATATATATATATATATATATATATATATATATATATATATATATATATAAATGAGAGTGTGTGGCTCACCGATCTGCTTAAGGACATCATATATATATATATATAGTATATATATATATATATATATATATATCATATATATATATATATCATATATATATCAGCTACCGCCCTAACTCAGTAAAATCTTATGGATTTCATGTGTTGCGGCTCGTTAAGCGAAATCAGCCCACGCTGCATCCACCAAAGTTTTAATATTAATAAAGAATTGATCGTTAGGAAAAATATGGCTTATTGTGGTTTACAAATTAATATTACATTGTCTAGAAATACTAAATTTTTTGAAAAGTTAAAATAAAATAAGTAAAAAAACGATGAACTTTAGTGAACTGAAGCTTTTAGATTTATAGGAATCCTGTCCATGCATTTAAAACGAATGAATAAAGCAGAAAAATAAGAATTACTTTTGAAAGAAGTCTTTTCTGGTGTTTTGCACACACATATTCATGTAGATTAAGCGAAACTTTAAGTATGGCCATCATCGAGCAGCCTAAAATGCGAGTGTATATTCCAACCCCGTTTCACGAGAATTGGCAGTTTTTCTTCCGTTTGTACATTGGCTTAGATGCGTTTGACCAAGGCCAGCAGATTTTCGCTTGATTGCGCCGATAGGGACGTCACAGGAAAATAATATTTCATAAACCCACATGTGCGCAGGCCAGCTACTGACTACTAAATTTAAATAGAATCGTCAAATTCAATCGTAAACGTACCATTTTGGGTAGATAAAGATGAATTTTCCATCGTTTAAATTTCTTTAAAACTTTTTCGGGTTTTCTATTACGATCAGGTTCAGATCGTCTTTGAAAATATGAGGAATTCTTTGCGACCTTCAGTGTCTTCAGTTAACTGTAAAAAAATGTAGATTCTGGCCGATGTGTTTAAAAAATTATTCAAAATATTATATTCCTTAAATGCATTTACTAAAGTATTGACTCTTTTGGACATTTTTTCCAATTCAGATGGCTGGCTTGTAGACTCACTTAAGCACGAAAACTCCTGACGTAAAAAGTGAACGTCCACAACAAAAGCCGGGAAAATACTGCCTATGATTAATTAAAAAAACATTCTATAATAAGTTACCTCTTTAAAAAGCGCTTTACTAAGATCTTTCGCTGTCCTATGCCCGCCTATTGAACGTATTTACAAGGGAAAGTCAAGGAAAAACTGGGAACGTATGATTGGTTTTTCGACTTAACTGAAAGAAATCACTTCCCTCTTTCTAGTGGAGCGTTTTTCGATATATTTACTTTCGTCTGAGTCTAGATCAAAGAGTTCAAACGCACAAGAGATTGGCTAAATCTACACTAAGATTTTGCGATTAAATGTTAATTTTCTGCCCCTTCCGTTTCAAGTTTTCTTATTCATTTATAGTCAACTGCAGACCAAAATTTTCTCGACAGGCTTCGCGTACGCCATGATAGCGATGTGGCGGTGTGTCATCGCGTCTCTGATATATGCGCATTTAAGGTCCTAATTATCGGTGTGGTAAAACAAAGTACAATGACAAAAGTTTATTACATCGCTTTTTGGTACAAAACGTCATAAATTTGCAAATTTTCATTTTGTAGACTACATATGCTCTCGTTTTTTCCGAAAACAATTTAAGCTCTCAAACCTGCATACACCTGATTTTTGTGAAAACAAAACAATCTTTTCCGTTCTCTGAAGGGATATATTCCACATTTTTCCAGCGTATATTAATGATCGTTCATAGTACTGCGCACACAAGATTTTAAATAGCAAAGAAAATTCCTGGATAGCAAGAAACGTTGGATTTTGTCCAACCTTCAATTAATCAATCTGAAGTGAACGCTTTATTATTAAACAGCTTTTTGTGCATCAATTTAATCCAAAACAAAGAACTAAAACCTTGAAATGCCTGATCTGCACCTACCTTATTTTGTGATATAGACATTGTAGGAGTTGGCAAATGTACTATATATATATATATTGATAATGTGGAACCGACAAAGACAAGGGAGACCGGAATGGCCATTTCTGGCTTATCAGCCGTCATCAGCCAGTCATACCCAATCCCAAGTGTGGAACACCTGGGCTTCGAACCCGCGACCTTTGGTATTTGAGTCGAACGCTCTACCATTGAGCCACGGGCTCGTTGCTTTGTCGGTTGCGATCGGGAATATGATGATACTGTGTGGCTCACCGATCTGCTTTAGGAACATATATGATCCATTGTGCCCTGGAACTCAGACTAGAGTACTCACAGGCAGTCGCATAGCGACGTGTAGCATATGTTGATAATGTGGAACCGACAAAGACAAGGGAAACCGGAATGGCCATTTCTGGCTTATTAGCCGTCATCAGCCAGTCATACCCAATCCCAAGTGTGGAACACCTGGGATTCGAACCCGCGACCTTCGGTATTCGAGTCGAACGCTCTACCATTGAGCCACGGGCTCGTTGCTTTGTCGGTTGCGATCGGGAATATGATGATAGTGTGTGGCTCACCGATCTGCTTAAGGAACATTTATGTTCCGTTGTGCCCTGGAACTCAGACTAGAGTACTCACAGGCAGTCGCATAGCGACGTGTAGCATATGTTGAATCAGGTGTTCCACACTTGGGATTGAGTATGACTGGCTGATGACGGCTAATAAGTCGGAAATGGCCATTCCGGTCTCCACTGTCTTTGTCGGTTCACATTATCAACATAGTACGTCGCTATGCGACTGCCTGTGATACTAGTCTGTGTTCCAGGGCACAAAGCATAAATGTTCCATATCAGTGAGTCAATATCATATATATATATATATGATAGTGTGTTGCTCACCGATAAACTAAGGAACATGTATGTTCAGTTGTGCCCTGCAGCTCAGACTAGAACCCTTGCAGGCGGTCGCATAGCGACGTGTTACATATGATGCAATGGAACCGACAAAGACAAGGGAGACCGAAATGGCCATTTCTGGCTTATTATCCGTCATCAGCCAGTCATACCCAATCCCAAGTATGGCACACCTGGGATTCGAACCCGCGACCTTTGGTATTTGAGTCGAACGCTCTACCATTGAGCCACGGGCTTGTTGTTTTTGTCGGTTGCGATCATCATATGCAATACGTCGCTATGCGACCGCCTGCGAGGGCTATAGTCTGAGCTCCAGGGCACAACGGAACATACATGTTCCTTAAGCAGATCGGTGAGCAACACACTATCATCATATTCCCGATCGCAACCTACAAAAACAACCAGCCCTTGGCTCAATGGTAGAGCGTTCGACTCAAATACCAAAGGTCGCGGGTTCGAATCCCAGATGTGCCACACTTGGGATTGGGTATGACTGGCTGATGACGGCTAATAAGCCAGAAATGGCCATTTCGGTCTCCGTTGTCTTTGTCGGTTCCATTCCATTTCATATATATATATATATTGCTGATAGAAGCGAAGATGCGTGTCCCCGGACATAAATGTGATGAAAAGGCAATCTCAGGGCCTATAGGTGTATTGTCCTGACGTTTCAAAAGCATACAAGCTTCCATCGTCGGAGGTGAGTATCGTACCGCGTCTCACAGTATTTATAGGGTGTGATAGCCAGTTTGTAAAACAGGTTTGATTGGACGGGTTTACCTTAACAGTGTGCACTATAGGAGAACGGGGTAGGGGAGTCCTTAGTTGGCTTTGGAGTTCTTTACTGGCATACACACAGGAATCATCTCTGTAGCCACCGGCGTGAAGAAGTGGGGAGGAGAAAATTGCTGTCAGTTCACATGTCCCTCGTTGAAGGGGCGCCCATTGTCTGGGTCCGCATTGACCTTAATTGGCGCCCTGGGTCGATAGTCATGTTTGTGTTCTGAGTGCATGTCTCCTCGTCTGTCGGGGTAGTAATTGATGCTGCGGTAATCATGACTGCGCCTTCGTCGGCCCCGAATTGTGGCGTGGTTAGGTGCATATCCGTCCTAGGTTCTCCCGCGGTGGAATTCACGTTTGGCCTGATTCCGAGTTTGCTCTTACGTTCGATGAGCTGCGCCCGGAGGGCCTGGTAGGTTGCCGAAAGGACGACACAACGGTTGATCGACGTAGCCTCCATGATCCAGGCTTCGATTGTTTCCCTGGTTACGCAGTCATTTCCTCGACCCAGGAATTCGGCGTTTTGGAAGGCGAACGTGTGCCCAGAGTTTGCACAGTGTTTCGCCACCAGGGACAATAGTCCATTCTCATCACTGCCCGCACGTGTTCGGTCAAACGGGTCGGCAACCGCTTCCCTGTCTCTCGGACGTAGTTAAATTCACAGTAGTCACATTGGATCCGGTAGATGATGTTTGACGTCTCACCTCGTGGAAGGGGGCTTTCGGTCTCATAAATAAATTTCAAAGCAACGACGTACTTTGGGAAACAATAGGCAACTTTATTATGTAAATTTTCGACGCTGGTACCCCAGGTCGTCGTCAGACTTGTGGTAAGTGTGCAAAAAACGCTTAAAATTTTAAATATGCCGGAAAAATTCGATATCGCTTAGTCATTCCTGCCAATTTTTGTCATTTGGGGTCTATTTCCATTTGGATTGGCTATCGCCTCTTCCCGCCTTCTTTCAGTTAGCCGTATACATGATCATATTCGATGTGTCGGTTGATGCATGAGTTATCTTAGAAAATGGCCTCTAAAAATTTCTCGGCCTTTCTTAGATGGACAGGAGGCAACAATGCGGGTTTTGTCTCAGGCAAATTTGTGTCCAGTTTCTAGCGTATGCATGGCAACATGAGACAATTGGTCTCGCCTCCTTACTGCCAATTGATGTACATGTATGCGCGTGGAGGCTGACTTTCCTGTCTGACCACAGTACACCGCATTGCGGCTGTTACATGTTATCTTATATACGACCTCTTTTTTATCTAAATAGTTAACCCTATCCTTAGGGTGTACAAGCTGATTTCGTAATGTAGTCGTTGGTTTGTGCGCGACTTGGATTTGATGTTTCCGCAGGTGCCTTTCAACGAGTTCAGACACATTCTTGATGCACGGAAGTGTTCGCCAGTTCTTTGATTTGGGCGCTGGACCGGAACAATCTAGTTCCTTGTATTTTCATTTTTCTTTTAACATCTGTCGTCTCATGCATCGACGTATTAATTCTCTTGGATAACCATTTCTGCAAAATAGTTTGAATAAATAACTCAGTTCGTTTTGGTAGAGTTCATTATCAGAACAGTGCGTTTTAGCTCGATTGAGTAAACTGTTAACAGTACTCCGCTTGTGAGCAATAGGGTGGTTGCTCTGGTAATGCAGGATAATTTCCGCATAAGCTTCCTTGCGGTAAATCGATGTTTGAAATGTCCCATCAGTCTTTCGCTGTACGAGGACGTCAAGAAATGGGAGTTTACTGTCAACTTCTCTTTCGAGCGTGAAGGTGATACCTGGTAACGTTGAGTTTATAATGCTATGCGGCCTTTCTAATTGATCCTTTTTAACGATAACAAACGTGTCATCTACGTAGCATACCCATAATTTGGGGTTAACTAGTGGTAAGGCTGTTGCTTCTAATTTTTGCATTGTTACTTCAGCTAAGACGCCGGAGTTGGGTGAACCCATAGGGGCTCCCTTTAGCTGTTTGTAGTATCCTTGTGAGAAGGAAAAATTTGTTTTCAGGCATAGATCCAAGAGTTCCAGTAGGCAGATACAGAAACATCCATGTCATAAAACTGCAGTAATTATTATGTGTATCGCCTTGCCAAATCTATTTGTATGCATGTGAAAAGAGGGACAACATCGAAAGATACCATTATTTCATCTTCTGCAATCTGGAGTCCTCGCAATTTGTTCAGACATTCTACAGAGTTTTTGATAGAGGTTTCACAATCCCTTGTCAATGGATGTAACTTGTGGAATGGCCACTTAGAAATTTTATAATTGGGTGCACCAATCAATGATACTATCGGTCGTAATGGTACTTCGGCTTTGTGAACCTTAGGTAATCCGTAGATTTTAGCTATGGTTGGTTCAGCTAGTCTTATGGACTTGGCAATATCTTCTGATATTTGCTTCTTCCCTGTAAGACGCTTTAAAACACTTTCAATAGTTTAATTCTGCGTTTTAGAAGGATCTGCGTTAAGAGGTTTATAGGTTGAACTATCTTGTAACAACAACAGCATCTTCTCATCGTAGTCCATCTTGTTCAAAATGGCTGTTGAACCTCCTTTATCTTCAGGTAGGATGACGATGTTTTTATCGGTTTTTAAAGTTTTTAATGCCTTCTTCTCTTCGTGTGATAGGGTTAAAAAAGGATTTCAGTCCCTTAAGGCATGCACAGTGCTATTCCGTATTGTGAAACGTTCCACGTCTGTAAAAGATTCTGCTGAAATGATGGACTCCAAATTCGCAAGGAAATCTAGGTATTTTGAATCAGAACGATTGTATTTCGTTTCTCTAGAAAGTATTTGTTCTTCGGTTAATGTGAGGCTTCTGGATGACAAGTTTACAACATTTGTTGACCGATTTGGTTCGTGTAAAATCTATGGGAAATAGTCATCCATTTCTTGTCCAAAGACTCTCTCTTCTTCTGTCGTTCAATGACGAAAACACAGGTAATCGTCTCATTTAGAGATTTAAATAAGTGTCTAGGAAGTTTATCTCGACAAAACTGCATATATTGCTCTTTGGAAGTTTTGAATTTCTGTAGTCTGTAGTGAGCATTTAAAAAGAACGCGCCGAGCATGCTTTGTCCGTAACGATTTGCAATCTGATATCATTGGGTAGTTCTTATGGCAGGTTTAATTTGGATAGACTTGGGCAAAATCTTCATTTTTCGGCACCGATGTAAAAACGATAACTGTTCCCGCGTAAGATTTTCGCGTATTGCACATATTTCCCATCGTATAGATTGTAGCAAAACTTCGCGATCGTAAGTCATACGTATCAATTGGAAAATAGGCATCTCAAGAAGTATAATTCGAAGAAAATACGTATTTTGGGAAACAATAGGTAAATTTATTATGTACATTTTCGACGCTGGTACCCCAGGTCATCGTCAGACTTGTGGTAAGTGTGCAAAAAAACAGTTAACATTTAAAAAGTGCTGGAAAAAAATCGACATCGCTTAGTCATTCCTGCCAAATGTTGTCATTTGGGGTCTATTTCCACTTGGATTGGCTCTCGCCTCTTCCGCCTTCTTTCAGGTTGCCGTATTTATAGTTCAATTCGATGTGTCGGTTGATGCATGAGTTATCTGAGAACATGGCCCCTAAAACGGATCAACTAGAAAGGCCGCATAGCATTATAAACTCGACGTTACCAGGTATCACCTTCACGCTCGAAAGAGAAGTTGACAGTAAACTCCCATTTCTTGACGTCCTCGTACAGCGAAAGACTGATGGGACATTTCAAACATCGATTTACCGCAAGGAAGCTTATGCGGAAATTATCCTGCATTACCAGATCAACCAACCTATTGCTCACAAGTGGAGTACTGTTAACAGTTTACTCAATCGAGCTAAAACGCACTGTTCTGATAATGAACTCTACCAAAACGAACTGAGTTATTTATTCAAACTATTTTGCAGAAATGGTTATCCAAGAGAATTAATACGTCGATGCATGAGACGACAGATGTTAAAAGAAAAATGAAAATACAAGGAACTAGATTGTTCCGGTCCAGCGCCCAAATCAAAGAACTGGCGAACACTTCCGTACATCAAGAATGTGTCTGAACTCATTGAAAGGCAACTGCGGAAACATCAAATCCAAGTGGCGCACAAACCAACGACTACATTATGAAATCAGCTTGTACACCCTAAGGATAGGGTTGGCTATTTAGATAAAAAAGAGAACGTATACAAGATACCATGTAACAGCTGCAATGCGGTGTACTGTGTTCAGACAGGAGAGTCAGCCTCCACGCGCATACATGTACATCAATTGGCAGTAAGGAGGCGAGACCACTTGTCTCAAGTTGCAATGCATACGCTAGAAACTGGACACAAATTTGCCTGAGACAAAACCCGCATTGTTATCTCCTGTCCATCTAAAAAGGCCGAGAATTTTAAGAGGCCATTTTCTAAGATAACTCATCCATCAACCGACACATCGAATTGGATCATGTATACGGCAAACGGAAAGTAAGTGGGAAGAGGCGAGAGCCAATCCAAATGGAAATAGCCCCAAATGACAAAAATTGGCAGGAATGACTAAGTGATATCGATTTTTTTCCGGCACGTTTAAAATTTTGAGCGTTTTTTGCACATTTACCACAAGTCTGACGACGACCTGGGGTACCAGCGTCGAAAACTTACATAATAAAGTTACCTATTGTTTCCTAATGTACGTCTTTGCTTCGAATTTTACTACTTGGGATATCTATATTACAATATATATATATATATATATATATATATATATATATATATATATATATATATATATATATATATATATATGAAGTGGAACCAACATAGACGAGACCGGAATGGCCATTTCTGGGTTATTAGCCGTCATCAGCCAGTCATACCCAATCTCAAGTGTGGAACGCCTGGCATTAAAACCCTCGACCTTTGGTATTTGATTCGAACGCTCTTCCAATGAGCAACTTCATCATATGCTACATGTCACTATGCGACCGCCTGCGAGGGCTCTGATGTGAGCTCCAGGGCTCCAACGGAACATGCATGTTCCTTAAGCAGATCGGTAAGCCTTACACTATCATCATATTCCCGTTCGCAACCGACAAAACAACGAGCCCGTGGCTCAATGGTAGAGATTTCGACTCAAATACAAAAGGTCAGGGTTTCGAATCCCAGGTTTTCCACCCTTGGGTTTGGTTATGATTGGCTGATGACGGCTAATAAGCCAGAAATGACCATTCCGGTCTCCCTTGTCTTTGTCGGTTCCATTTTATCATATGCTACACGTCGCTATGCGACCGCCTGCCAGAGCTCTAGTCTGAGCTCCAGGGCATAACGGAACATACATGTTCCTTAAGCAGATTTGTGAGCCCCACACTATCATCATATTCCCGATCACAACCGATAAAACAATGAGCCCGTGGCTCAATGGTAGAGCGTTCGACTCAAATACCAAAGGTCGCGGGTTCGAATACCAGGTGTGCTACACTTGGGATTGGGAATGACTGGCTGATGACGGCTAATAAGCCAGAAATGGCTATTCCGGTCTCCCTTGTCCTTGTCGGTTCCATTTCGTCATATGCTTAACGTCACTATGCGACCGCCTGCGAGAGCTCTAGACTGCGCTCCAGGGCACAACGGAACATACATGTTCCTTAAGCAGCTCCGTGAGCCCCACACTATCATCATATTCCCGATCACAACCGACAAAACAACGAGCCCGTGTCTTAATGGTAGAGCGTTTAACTCAAATACCAAAGGTCGCTGGTTCGAATCCCAGGTGTGCCACACTATGGATTGGGTATGACTGGCTGATGACGGCTAATAAGCCAGAAATGGCCATTCCGGTCTTCCTTGTCTTTGTCGGTTCCATTTCATCATATGTTACACGTCGCTATGCGACCGCCTGCGAGAGCTCTAGTCAGAGCTCCAGGGCACAACGGAACATACATGTTCCTTAAGCAGATTGGTGAGCCCCACACTATCATCATATTCCCGATCACAACCGACAAAACAACGAGCCCGTGTCTCAATGGTAGAGCGTTCGACTCAAATACCAAAGGTCGCGGGTTTGAATACCACGTGTGCCACCCCTGGGATTGGGTATTACTGGCTGATGACGGCTAATAAGCCAGAAATGGCCATTCCGGTCTCCCTTGTCTTTGTCGGTTCCATTTCATAATTTGCTACACGTCGCTATGTGACCGCCTGCGAGAGCTCTAGTCTGAGCTCCAGGGCACAACGGAACATACAGGTTCCTTAAGCAGATTGGTGAGCCCCACACTATCATCCTATTCCCGATCACAACCGACAAAAAAACGAGCCCGTGGCTCAATGGTAGAGCGTTCGACTCAAATTACAATGGTCGCGGGTTCGAATACCAGGTGTGCCACACTTGGTATTCGGTATGGCTGGCTGATGACGGCTAATAAGCCAGAAATGGCCATTCCGGTCTCCCTTGTCTTTGTCTTTTTCCATTTTAATATATGTATATATATGTATATATATATATATATATATATATATATATATATATATATATATATATATATATATAAGACAAGAATGTGGTACATAGTTACAATTTGAATTATGCCATTCTGTCAATTTGCCGTGGTAAAATGAGGTGCGATGTTGCGCGATTTTGAAAGGCTCACTGGAGCTGATGTTCTGAATAGCCTTCATTTCAAAGCATTAAATGTACAAATCTAACGGAAATTTTCATCAATTGCTGAGTTTGTGGATTTTTAACCGATCGATTATATTTCCTTTTTCGCTGTCGCGTGCCTTTACGTTTTTCAGAACTTATTGCACCATTATTAATCATCATGATCCATGGTGGTTGAACCAGTGTGCGGTTAGTCTGATCTGGTGGCTGCTTTGCCCCATTGTCGGATGGTGGCCTCAGCCCTCAAGGAAGCTTAAGGTCAGAACGACCCACATTGGTTCAGCCACCATGGATCATATTGATGTAATAATTCTGAAAAACGCACCTGACTATCGATCGATTAAATACAACTCGCTGAAAAATTTCCGGTGCATTATCTTTAATGAAAACCGTCAGAACATCGCTTCCAGTAATACCGTAGAAAACCATTGAAATCAACATAATCAAGCCAACGCACCATTCTTCATCTTCTCTCTATATCGCTATATATATGCTTTCCATATATAACAACGCGCCATCGCCATAACCAACTGCTCGCCAACTATGCTGACAAATGGAAAAAGTTCCGTAACAATATCGCTCCTCTAATATGATATTAACACCGCTTCATTTCCACCTGCGG
>WEDG01011212.1:0-67713 GCA_017591395.1 Schistocephalus solidus
TTGGGTACCAGTTAGGCGGGCTCAGGAGCATTCGCGCCCGTACGAGAGACAAATGGGAGCGACCAAATGCCATCGTGTGATGCTTCCCCAACTAGTACCCCTACTCTATCGATTTCATATATGTACCAATTCGACTGCCTGGAATGTGTCAGCATATTTTGGATGAGATTTGACCCTATGTCTGATGTGAAGTGAAAATCTCATCTGCGCCCAAGTCTCGCATTGGTTGAGCGGGCGGGCGCAGACTCGGCGTGGCCCATTTGTCTGCTTCCCGTTGTGCAATCTTTTAAGCCGGCGCCTGACCGTGATTTTCACTGTGCAGATTTTTATGTGGCAAACAGGCTCGTGCGTTGTCCGGAATTTCATACAAGTCCACTGTGAAACAGTAAGGCTTTCCACCGAGGTGTGCGGATAGGACTGAAGGTTCCGTTCCTCACGTCCAGCTGCAATGCATTCTCAGACAGACTTGATCAGGTTGATGCGTGATTTGACTGTGAGATCGCAACATGCAAAATTTGCATGATGTCTGCTCGATGATTGCGATGGCTTAATTGGGGTGCTCAGCTGTTGTCCATTGTCTTCAGTAAGCGTTCCCGATGCACTGGCAAAATTACATCAAACCATGCGAGTTGGGACCAATTTGAGCTGTTGCTAGCAATGAGAGATTGAGGGCGTGTCTTCCGTGCTTTATCGCAGCGGTTTTCGTGGTTAATTTTTATGTCCTCTGCTCGATCTTGCCGGGTTTGTACAGCGGGCAGTTCAGACGTTTCCCACAACCCCTTATCTGTGTCTACTTATCAGTTAACTGTGTTTAATGATATGTAAATTTGAATTGTTCCCAAGGACAATCAGCTGCATTTCAAAAAGTTTTACACTTCCAACTGCCTTTGGCCCCTAGTAGTTGACTGACTTTGTCAATTGTTACCCAGTGAAAATGTGCCAAAGCTGCCGATCTGGTGCCAGGTTCAGCCTACGTTTTATTTATGTGACCGTTTGAGAATGCTCTTCATAGTGTCCTTTGTACCGTCATGTCTAACATATTTTTGCGAGCACCCGTAGCGATGCTCCCGGTAAACACTCATTTGGGCAGATCCTCGTCATCCAGCATTACAACCTCACCACTCCAGCGCAATCTCATCTGCATTAGAATGACGTGGATACTAAGGATATCGGTTCTTTTTTCAGGAACTCCATCACGGGCACCCTTCCTGCGAACCCAGCTTTAGAATTCTGCGGAAATCAGTACTAATGAAATGGATAGTTTCTCATGGACTGTTCAAGTCACAAATGCAGTTAGGAGCGCTGTGAGGAGTACGACTTAATCTCATCTTTAACTTCACAGCTAAGTCCTGCTGTCCACTGAAGTTTTGATTGGCTTGGAGGTAACCGGTGCGAAATTTCATGGCGGATCCAGATAGCTCTTGAACTTGTTATTCCTACAAGTTGCAAATTTTTCTCCGCAAATTCAAAACGATTTCCACTTAACTTTTATTCTGTGTTCGTTGTACGTTTCAGGCAGCACTCGTTTATAGACGATCACAGTCTGCTGCAGGTTAATGAGCTGTCCTACGTTTTTACAGCCGGAGGCAAAAGCTTCCACTCTGCGTTATATTTCCGATGCCCCCATGGTTTTTAGAGTGCAATCTTCTGTGAATTACAGACCGAGAACGTCAGCCGTGAAAACTCTTATATCTGTCTGTATGCGTCTAACGTTTAGGGATTTTCCCTCGGTTTGGTAATTGATTATGAGTCCCTCGCCCAACGCCCTTCAGACGTGCACGGATCTCAACGCTGAAAGCGAATCAGGGTGTGTCTGGGTTAGGTGCTCAGCTTCTGCCTTGAATATCTTCAGTGAGTGAGATAGCATTTAAAACAAGTTAGTGAGCGCTGAAGATGCCCATATGAGTTTATTTAATCTTTTGAACCCAACAACTTTATTTCTATGATCTCCTAAAATAGCAGCAACAGAATCATTTGAGCGAATAGAGTCGTTACTGCAAATCCAACCCCGCAGCTATTCAAGTGTAGGGTCCAAGCAGAGCACTACAATCATCGAGTCCATCCCCGTTGTAAGAAAAAAGCCGAGGACACCAGACTGAGGGATTTATTATGCACAGAACCCTGAGTTGCTGTCTCAGGCAGCAGTGGCCACTGGCGAAGCCAGTGTCTAGGGATTGAGTGCGTTCAGCCATGCGAGAGAATGCGAGAGTTGTGGCAGCAGCTTGAATGGGTCTGTGGAGCAAGTCATGTATGTGTTGTATTACCCGAAGGGTCTCTTAACTAATGGCCCAGGCTGCATCGGCCGAGGGCAAGGTTATTCAAGTGGTGCTTGTGCAGCCACGACCACCTGGACGCACTAGCGTGTGAATGTGGAAGTTGGTCAAACGTCTGCAGGTCAGCGAGTCTGAAACCGCTCGCTGCCACGTTTCATGACCGAGACAGTCAGCCTTAGCGAACAAGGACGCTGGACATAGATGTCATTGTTGGGCGTCAGCTAAAACAAAAAAGGAATGCTATTTGAGCATGAAGTAAAACGTCTTGTCCAGATAATTTGGAGGAAGACGTCTTTATGGTGTCAAAATAGTTGGAGTAAAAATGCTATTCACACGGTTAGAGATACCTTCAAAAATTAAACGACAAAAAAGACAGATGTTATTGTCTCGTAACAAGGTTGTAATAGTCACTCTGTTTTGTTTACACCAAAAACTTTGGGTACACTCCATGAAAGCACATTTGTATTAACCGGATTTCATGCATACGTTTTTATTTGTACATTTTTCAGTGTCGTGCTTGTAAAAACCCGCGACAGTCCGCAACTCATCTTTCTCAAACAGTCACATAATCATGCGCTCCTAAGTTTACAGGTTGGCTGAAGAAAAAAATATTTTTGATTAAGAGTATGAGTGTTGAATGAAAGTGCCCTTTTGAGCTCTACCGCTGCGAGTCAGCAGGGGGTAATCTTCAAGAATACAAGTGTTTTTGTGAAGAGATACCGACAATAAAGTTCGCACTTTGTTCCTCACGAAAACCTCTTCAGATTAAAAACGACTAAACAACACATAGTTAAGCCCAAAACAAAGGTATTGTGACATCGTTCTTGCAGTAAAACGGTTACTCTAACATGAATATAGATGCATCCCTGAGTCTTTTACTTTTATTTGAACACTGATTGAAAAAGCACGCACTTTGGGGGATGTATTTTCAGATGACAGTTTAACTATTAAATGTATCCAGATGCTTCGGGAATGCTAGTTGGTAAAGTTGCCGTTATCGGTGATTCAATAAAGGTTCAGGTTCATTCGACAGTTGGGCAATCTGATTGTTAATAGCAGTTGATTAGTACTAAAATGAATACCAGTTTTCCAGGTGTGAACATCCAAAACATGGAAATGACCAGACATTAATCAAAAGCGAAAAACTGTAAGCAGTGTTACCTACATGATAGGAAAGTACGACTACGTACATTCTTATTATTGAGGAGCATTTATTAGTTCCGCATAACTACAACTTGGAAGAAAACCACAGCTGGCCTTTGCTTCTTACATTGGTAGGTTTCATAGGTTACAGAATGAAACTGCTAAGCTTTAACAAAATCCTTCTGCCACAATGAGAACGCACGCTGGTCCTCACAGAAAATGTCGTTCAGTTTTACAGGGACATATACAACCGAAGCGGAAGCCCTACTGACGTTCATGAGGAGGAGATAACTTACCCCTTATCTTTCTCATTCCAGTGGTGATGTGGAGTTGGATCGTAGGTTACGAAGGGTTTTCACCGCATGACCTACGGCGAGGTGGTAAAGGGACGGGGATTCGCGCGTGAATTAGATTACCGTGAGAGTAGTCGTAGTCCGACGATGTCCACTGTATGCTCCACGGAGGAGTGGTGCAGGGATGGTGACTTGCGCGTGGATTAGTTTAAAGGGATATTAGCCTTGCACTACAGCTACCGCACTCTCACCTCTTCCTCCTCCTGGGTCCGGCATCATGAGTAAGTCAAGAAGCTCGTAGGCGGGATAGGGCGCAGGTGGCCAGCGCGGAATTAGCCGCTACTTAGCTTGCCGCCAAACTTGGTTCGGTTTTTCACGGGGTGGGAGAACCATGCATGTCACATTAGAAGGAGCTTTTTGCAGCCTGACTCTCAGTCCGCCAGTCAGTCACTCCCGTAAAAACACACACTGGACTCCTATGGAGGTCTGAGTTATCCCTTCAGTTAGCAACCTTTCAAGCCATGCCTATAAGCACACTGTGATGGCTTCGAGCACGTCAAATTGTTTATAGTGAGGAAAGTGCGCTGAGCCGTCGACCTCAATCTCTATTCCGATGTCTTGGAACCAACCCCTGTCCGAGCCGATCAGGTAACTGGTGCAGTTAATGGACGTCATTGTTGCCATAGCTAATGACCTCGTTTTGCGTTTCGCCATATAAAACGACCTGGCCCCCAAAAAAGCACCAACACTAGGATGTGACACAAGGGATGTGCGCGGCTCCGATCTCCACCTGCGAGTGCCCGATGGTTCCTCTTTGAAAGTGCAAATGCAGTCTGACTCTCAGTCCACCAGTCGAATGCTCCACCTAAACAAACACTGGTATTATGGCGAGGTTTGTCATCATCGTCAATTGACAAAATTCCAAGCCAGTCCTACTCAATGAAGAGCAGTAGGCCGAGGTTTTCGATTAAACTGCGACATAAAGGCTAAACAGACCACAGCGAAAATAAATATTCAGAAGAATAATCGTTGATCACTGGATCAGTGGTTTTAATTGGCCAGACGTTAGGGATCTTCTCTCGAACGCATCATCGGCGACAGTAGCAGAAAGGGTGATAGTGAGCAGTATTTATAGTACGTAGTGGCCACGCGATCACATACGCACTACAAGTAGCAGTTACCGTGATCACCGCTGGGGGTCGTAATTGCTGTGATGATAGCTTGGCCGTCCCAGTCCATGTCGTTAATGACCGTGATTTCCTCATCCAGGTTGGATGCGGGCGTGAACGTGATCCGGCCATTTGGCTCACTTACATTGAAAGTGTTGGTCACCCACGTCCTCCGAACGTGACCCATTTCCCCTGCTCAGCCTATGCCGCAACACGGAATATGGGAACGTGAGTTCATTGTGCGTGTTGATAGACTGTGGGCCTGAGAACCATGACTCCAAGCAGCTCACGGCTCACTCGGTTATCACCTCTTAGGGAGGATTTTGACCTCATCAAACTTGAACATATGACCAGGTCCCGTCGAGTGAGATGCAACCTGAGAGCCAGCGTCTTTCCTCCTCCCCGCAGCCACGTGCTTGACCATTCGTGGCCGGAGTAATCTCCCGGTTTCTCCGACGAAGTTGCTTTGTCCACAACTGCACCAGATTCGGTAAACGACACCAGACGTTTACTGTCATGGCAGCGGGTCTTTTGGTCTGGTGACTCGGCGCCTGATGGTTGCCTCTGGCCTGTGTGCCACCTCAACTCCAACTGGAGTGAGAAGGCAGCTGACGGCTTCCGAGATGTTCCTCACGTACTGAAGAGGTCGTCAGAATTTGTGGACAAAGCAACTACGTCGGAGAAACCAGGAATGGCCGCGAATGGCCGAGCACGCGGTTGCGGCAAATACGATGAAACGGAGAATTGCCTCGGACAGGCCCAAATAATCAAAATCCTGAAGTTCTGTCTCAAGACGTACTTCACGTTTGACGGAATATTCTACGAGCAGGTGAAGTGCACGCTAATGGGTTCGGCGAATTCAGGACTCATAGCCAAGGCGGTCTTGTAGCGGTTGGAGTCGCTGGTCTTCCGGAAACACAGAACAAAATTCTGGGCTCGGTATGATTGATACCTTCGTCGTTATCCAACGAAATCAGGTGCTGACCTTCAATGAACATCTCAAGGCCGTCTTCCTGGACATTCGATTTATGATGGAGCAGAAAACAAACCGCGTTTCTTAAAAAGATTACTGATTTCCTATGCACTATCAAGGCCATTTACTCTTAGCAGAAGTAATTTCACACCCTTTAAATTCCTTTGCGATCAATAATACTTGGCCGCGGAATGTATTGCAATAGGCATAGATACCTTTGTTTTCGTTGAGAAGAGGACTGGAAATGTAAAATAAATCCACTTTTAGGCCAATAATTAGGGCAGCAACGGAGAGAAGAAGCGGATGTAGCCCAGGGGCGGGAGTGCATCTGCTATACAACCTGGTAAGCAAAGGTGTTCTGTACTTGGTACGGTAATGGCCCTCATCGTGCGTACCCGAGCTGGTAATTGCAGCGATTTTTATCATCAGTGTTGGTGATTGGCAAGATAGCAACTCGGTAATTTGGCTGGTCAGGCCTGTTACTGGAAGCACTGTTCACCTCTGCGCGCACGCGCCTTCTATGTGAGTTCTCAGCCCAGTGGCTCGTAGCAATTTATAGAGAGGGGTGGGGCGGTCGTTGGTCCTGATGATAAACTCTAGATCGGCGGTGAACTATGACTCAAAGAGCTCGCTTTCCACACGGTTGCCACGCTTTGCGTGAGCATTTACATCCACGCGAATTAAAGAGATGTAGGACGGCCCCGTCAAAGAACTGCGAGGGGAGGATTGCGCATCATCACTCCCTCATTGTGGATTTTGGATCGGGCCATCTCGCACCGGGTTGCTTCCCCTTTTTCACAGTAGCGCCAGATCTGATAAGCACCCCTGACACGTTTTTATCTTGAGAGTGAATAATTCACTCGTCAGCCCCTTGGAACGCACAATCTGGTTGTGACGCCGAATCTGAGGGGTCTAAAGCGCCGATAGAACCCTCGTGGTTAAATAAGGATTGCTAATGAAGGAGGAGAAGATGCGATCGCTAGAACAAAGGATTTTTATGGGCCCGAGGTTTTGGATTCTCACTCTAACCCAGCATCACAGGCAGTCGTAGATGAGCGTAGTAGAGGCCCAAGGTGCGCAGTATTTATAGTACGTAGTGGTTAGGATATCATATGCATTCTACAGTTAGCAGTTCTCACAATTACTAATGGGTGTCGTAATGGGTGTGATAATGGCTAGCCGTCCGTGTGAGCCGTTAATGCACGTGATTTCATCATCCGTTTTGGATATCGGCGTGGTAATTACTCCATACTTTTCCTCAATATCGTTGGCGGTGTTAAACCCCCGCGTCCTCTCCATGTGACTGATTCCACCGTTTAGACAATGCCTCAGCTCAGAACATTCAAACGGGAGGTAAGTGCACTTGTTGATGGACGCCGGGCCGGAGAACCATGACTCGAACAATTCACGGCTTAAGCGTAAATTAACTCTTGCGAGTTTTTTGGTTTTGTAAAACTGGAAAATATGACCAGCTGCCTTAGATTGATCAGCCTCCTAAGAGCTAGCGTCTGTCCTCCTCACCGCTGCTCTGTGCTCGGCCATTCGCGTTCGCAGTAATCGATCGGTTTCTTCGACGAAGTTGCTTTGTTCACAAGTGCACCAGATCCGGTAAAAGACACCGGAAATTTCCTGCTGTGACAACTGGTCTTTCAACTTACTAATGAAGCTAACTCCTTATATCATTTTTGCCGATTTACCAAACACTGGATTTTAGGCCACCTCAGTTTTTGTGGAAAACGCAGAAATCCCTGAGAGTAACCTGGTCGTTCTCTTCTTGTCCCACGATGAATTATACACCTGGGCACGTGACAGTACGGTTCACGTTGAGCCTAGGCCCATGATGCCGATATTCATGTGTACTAAAAATCGTGTGCCTTGTACTCATTGCGTAGTAAATCTACCTATGGTAGTCTGCCAAAGAATCTTTTTAACCATCTCAAAGATCCTCAAGTTTATAAATCTTTTTCGAACTCTAACTACCTGATCGTCATCACACATGGAAAAGTAAGCGTTGAAGACGTAGTTTTCAATAAAGGTTAGCCACAAAAATAAGATATTCGCTTATTTTTATATGATAGCGATTCATATTCTAGAAGCATATGACGTCAACGAAAAACCGGACTATTTTTGCATTTACCACGTTTATCAGCTACGATTTTAAAAGGTGACTCAGGAAAACTTCCAACCAAAATCCACGGTCTGCTATGTGTTAATTAGCTATAATACATGCTCCAATGCAATCAGTATCTGCAGATAAACTAAGTAGTGCGTTCAATCCACTGTTTCATGAGTTTCTACGCCTACTCTACGATGCAAATTTATTGAGGCTGACCGGGAGTACAAAGTTTAATCAAGTCAACAAAGCACGAAAAGCTTACACGAAACCTTATGCATTTTCATGACTCGCGACGCACGCGGACTGCATCATAGGTGCCGTCTTTGATAGCCGACGTGAACGGCGGGGTGGGGATACAAACGTAGGAAAGTCTAACGTCTCCAGTCAAGTAAAAAGGCAGAGAGAATAACGTATTTCCAAAGGGAACCTCTACAACTCATGACGTTCCGTTATGGTGTCCACTTTTTCCATCAATTATTTATTGTATAGTGTGACCAATGAGTTGCCATGGAGGGCACGCATGAGCAACTTTAACTGGTATGAATACGTAGCCTTTGAAAATACTAAATAACTGGCTGTTAGTGGGTTTGCGAGGGCTAGATATCTCTAAACGAAAATCTTCACAAGAAAATTTCCGAATTCACCCCCGGGAAAGTCCCATCTGTTCATCGTTTATTTCGATAAAATTAGGCTTATTTCACAATGGTTTGCACGAAGAAGGAAATCGTTACTCCATTTTATAGAAACCCAAAGACGTGGTTGCTCATGCTTTTAAGATTGCTTAAGTTTTTATAGAAACGAAGCTTTCGAAATGAGAAGCACAACTGAAAACCAGTAAATAATGTTTACATTAAAATCAGCAGATAGAAACCTTTATTGATTTCCACTGAAAAGTATCCGAAAATTAAAAAAAAATATTATTGGTAAAAACATGTTTTGCACTCAGGCGGTTTGAAGAATCACTGAAATTTATTCGGCCAAAAGTCGAAACAAAAATAAATTGCTAATTTTTGTATGGAATTAAGTTTTTTTCATGGTGTAGCAGATGGTTCTGCAACTCCAAACGAATATGACCGAAAATAGGGGTTAAGCATATCCCAGACAGAAGATGGACGCTCGATCTCTATAGATGCATGAGCTTGACAGTACGTAGTTGAACTGAAGTGCAGCAAGAACGAGTATAACTCGCTCAAACATCCCTTCACTTCCATAGAGCTGGGTAGATGGCCATTGAACAGCCGGTAGTGGAGGCGACACTCTATGAGTCATGTGACCGTCTAATATGCGAGTCGATAACGCCACGGTGAACAGCTATGTGGCGGCCATTGTCGCAACCACCTCTACCCGACTCCGTGCAGTATCCGGGGGTGAAGTCGTGCACCGTCTGAACTTTACGGTTTGTTCGGTCGTGCGGAGACACCGGAGGGTCCAATAAGCCATTCCAGCGACCAAACCTCGTATTCTTCTTTGTCATTATCAACCCCAATATGATTTTTTTTCTTAAAACCAAAACGCCATTCAGTGTATAAACCGATGAAAAGACATCGGCAGTAGCTACTCAATTCTCGGCTTTTCAGTAAATTCTAGTCCGTTACCATTTTAGGATGCCTTGTTAAGCCCACGAAAAGCAGTAGCTGAGAATCCCCCACTTTGCGCAGATCAAGCCTTGCTATTTCTGAAAGAAAAACACAGTGCAAGCATTACCTTGGAAGTTAAATTGTCTGATCAGGCTAGCATGACATTTGCGCTCATCCCCCGTCACCGCATAAAAGGCGGAAGACCAATAATAGCTAAATCTGAGGTCGTGACCTACACTGACGCCAAAAGATGCCGCTGCCTCGTCAACCCTCTCTTATCCAAAACATTTTTCCAAGATCCATATAGGTATGGCCATGTCAATCCATTCGCTGTCCAGCGGAGGAGCACTAGATGCCGACTAACTTCCTGTTGAGGTTCACAACTCTGGTGGTTCTCAGCAACTTGAGTTGAGAGGAAGGTGCGGACTCCAGGTTCTTTTTAAAAAACGCAAGACCACAGGGAATCAAGAAAGTCAACATCGTTTATTAATGCAAACGCCAAAAAACGCAATTGAGCTTAAAACACCTCCAGAGGTCTCTCATACACACAGCTGCCCCCGAGGAATCGGCTGAGCACTACCCCTGAAAGATGACTATAATAATCAATTCCTTGAAGATAACAGCTCTATCAGCTGAGATTCTAGCTAGCTAACAGTTGCAAAAAGACATACCTGGATACACAAACGAACTTCTAGATCTTCCTTTCCGGCCCCTGCAAATGCTTTTCCAATCTTCCCCAGAGCGGACTAGGAAAGGCCTTGAAAATGTCGAAAGAATTCCCATACATGCGAAAAGTGAAACGAAGGCGATGTGGGTTTTCTCTCAACCATTGTCGACACGGAAATTAAGAGTGGTCACCCTTTTGTCATGACAATTTGGTGAACTGGAGTTGTAGCACCAGATTCATGTTCACAGCACCGCTGGTCGATACGTTTCGGCAGGAAACGCTGCATGTTCGAGGCCAGGGATTCTACACAGACGGACAAATTGAGACGGCAGATTTGGTAATCTTTTATTTACGCGGTGACTGTTCGATGAACGCCAGTAAGGCGAAGGAAGTGCCTCGGAAACTGGGAGCTCTCTAACGAGATATGTTTGTCCTCGCACGGTTTGGTAATAAGGAAAGCTGATCCGTCGCTACCAATGTCAATGCGCAGTCCCGGAATGATTCATATCCCACACACCCTCGATAGGCATAATTTACCGTCTGCGCAAAAATGCATATGCTGGAAACAGGACGAGCTGAAGTAACGTTATGATGGTCGACGAACTCAAAAGATCAAATTCCAATGTTAACCCGTTATCTACCAAGCTAAAAGCCCTGATGCGGGAAACAGCACAGAATGAACCTCAAAACCGTGCTGAACAAGTTCTCTACGGAGAAGGAAATCAAACCATCTTTCGGGACAAAAAGGCGAGAATCCAACTGCATGTATATCGGGTGCCTTCTGAGGACATTGTAGTCGAAATGACAGGAACGGATGTTAGACGTGCAAACCCCTTTCCACAAATATTTTCAAGAATTCACATAACTTCAGAGCTAAGGGGAGCTCGCATGAATAACGAGCAGTAGAGGATGCAAACTCTGGGATTTTAAACGCTCAACGTCAAAAAGTAAATCTTTTATCAGACGCCCTAGGTCAAAGTCTCGCTTGAGAAGGTCATACTGAAGAGCTCATCTAAGTCCCTCGAAAATCGACTCAACACTCGCATAAGGCCTCTTGACACGGTGGATTGGATTTTTAAATTCGATGCAGTAGATTTGAAGACCGAGCACTGAATAATGCACAGTACTAACATCAAATTACACTTGCTTGTGGAATTTCGCGATCATGGCTGAACTACCTGGTCAACTGTGAATTCATCGAAAATTCAGTAAGAACCTGCGTGGAATCACCCCTTAACCCTTCTATCTACTACCCCATGTAAATACACGACTCGAACCCGAACAGACTAATCCGAGAACTGCGCACACTTCAAAACATCAAAAAGGGAGTCACACAACAAACCGAATACCAAATGACGAAGATGAAGTAAGACGTAGCGATAGTTCGACCGTCGATTTCGACGATGTCCACCGTATGCTCCACACCAAGTGGTGCAGGGACGGTAACTTGAACGTGAATTAGTTTTAGAGTGATAGTAGCCTTGCGCTGCAGCTACCGCACTCTCCTCCTCCTCCCCACCTGTGCCCTGTGACAAGACAGAGTCAAGATGACCGGAGGCGGGAGAGGACGCAGGTGGCTGACGCGGCCGGAGCCGCCCCTGGGTGTACCACCACACCTGACTCGGATCTCACGGAGTGGGAGTGCCATAAAGGCCACATTAAGAAGGAGCCATTGCAGCCTGACTCTCAGTCCGCCAGTCCGCCAGTCAGCCACTCAACACAAAACACACATTGTGCTGATCATGCAGTCCGAGTTATCCCGTCAGTTGGCAACCTTCCAAGCCACGGCTTTTAGCGCACCGTGATAGTTTCAGCGCGTCAGATTGTTTTATAGTGAGGAAAAATGCGCTGAGCTGTTGACCTCACTCTATCTTCCCACCCCCACACTCAGCACCCCGATCCGAGCCAGTCAGTTGACTGAGGTGGGAGTGGGCGCATTGGCTGACGGGTCGGCTTACCCGTCTTTGCCCGCCACAGCACGACCTGGCCCCCATAACGCACACACCAGGATTTTCTTACTCAGATGATATGAAGGAGCCATTGCCGTCTGACACACAGTCCACTGGTCAGCTACTCGACTCACGCAACACATACACTGGGTTGACGGCATGGTCTGGTGTAAGCGTCAGATTGGCAGCCTTCCAAGCCATGGTTTCTAGGAAACCGTGATTTTATCAGGTACATTATGATGATTGTGAGGGTGTTGCCTATGTATTAGTGTAGATGGTGTGTGCTGATGTGGCTTAGCCTCCGGTGGTTTACCGCAGGTTGTCGCGGAGGCGCATGTGTCCTAATAGGCCCATGCGGTGTGTAAATGTGCGGGAGGGCAGTGGAGGTGGACTGTATGTCGGAGCCCTAGGCACTGGTTCACCAGCCTCCGTGCGATGGAATCGCAGTTGACCGACCAGGCTGATGCGTGAGTTGAAGTTGCGCGCGCATTGTTGGCAGGAGAAATCGGTAGAGGCTGGGGATGTCAATCATGTTAGTGGGGGTGGCAGTGGCGATAAGAATGGCAGGAGCGGAGGGTGTGCATGATGTATCGGTGTTGTCGGCATTGTGGTAATTTCCGCTGTCATGGATGCGCATGTGACCGAATAGGCCCATGCGATGAGTGAATGCGCGAGGACAGTGGGGGCAGTGGAAGTGGTGATCTCCGCTGTGCGTTGGTGCTCCAGGCACTGGTTCACCAGACTCTGTACGATGGATTCGCAAGTGACCGACCAGGCCGATGCGTGAGGTGATTAGGTGTGGGAGCTCTGAAAGCAACGCGTACATCGGTTACTAAGGCTGCGTGTTATGAGGCGTGGTACACCTCAATACGGTTGTAAAGGATGCGAGATGTGATCAACCGCATGAAATCTTGTTACGTGAGCAGAGCAGGCTCTGTGTGACACGCCTAGAAGGACTGTTTATCTTTGTCAGCAGTTGTATACGAACCCAATTTCAATCACTTGGACATAGTCTTGCCATTGGAGCCAGGCAATCTAGGCGAGGAATGAGTGTGGTTGGTGTCGCGCTAGTCTGCCTCACTGAAAATATAACTCGGGCAAATCGCTGTCCTGCATCCCACTCCGAGGGGCACATATGGACTGTCGCCTGTGCCACCCTCCTCCGCCAACAAAACAATAGGTGCGCTGAATCGAAACGAGACCCAGATTTTCTCATCGGGAGGCACCATCGAGGCTGCAGAACAGGAACCGGAACGGGCCTACAACTACTGCGCACATGGGCGTTAGTGGAGGATCGCCTGAACGTAAAATTTCACGCCGTGTTGGCCGCTGCGCCCTGCAGTGCATCAACGGTTAGTTGAGTCGATTCAGACTGTCACCTGGCGCTTGAGCGAAAGAAGAAAGATCGCGGCCGGTATGGAGAAGATATCACCGCACCAAATCAACGTATTCCTCACTATGATAAACCTGACGCGACTGAGTCAGGGTTGCCAACTGGCGGGATAACCCGGGCCTTAGCAAAGCTGGGAGTCGGACTGTAAAGGCTCCCTCAGCCTTACTGACACTTTTGCGCATATAAGGTCTGATCCACCCTCTGTGGAACCATGGCACATACTGCGGGGATCATGTAGTATGTAGCACGCGCAGACGGGCTATTAAGCTTTGTCGATAACTGAACGCGAACCCACTTTCGGTTGCCTCGATAGTGGCTTTGACTCCGCAGCCAAAGTGGAGTGGGAAAAGGAAGGAGTGCTAGGTAAAAGGCTACAGTATGCTGCAACCTAAAAATAACTCATGACGTAAAGTCACCGTCTCTTTGTGATGGTCAGCTGGTCTATCAAGTGTATGGACCTCAAAAGGTTTGTCGTTGGCCAGCCATTACTTATTTTTGTCCTCAACCCGACGTCCTGATTTGTGTCCGTGTTGGACGACTGAATTTATAACCAAGGATACTGATGGCTGACATATGATAGGGCGGTAAAAACATTCACGCTGTTAGTTTTTGCTCAATGTCTTTGGGATGGAGCTCTCGTGAGGATCTGCGAGATCAGGTTAATAACAAGAGGGATATGAAATTCAGTTGGATGTCCAAATTCATTTAAACACAGTAGAAAACCATCCACTGCATCCTTTGTCAAAAATTCCTGCTAGTAAAAAGGCATTAAGGATGATTTCTTTTTCATTACGTGCAACAAAAGATTGAACCCTCCAAAGCGTTATTGATCAGCTGCTTGAAAGTAGCGATCAAATTGCTTCACACCCAATATTTCATTCTGCCTGACGACGGGTTAGTATAAACAGCTTAAAATGTGCGAGTATACTTTTGATTGTTCTGAAGAGCCTTATATTTTTCATCCAATATATATATATATATATATATATATATATATATATATATATATATATATATATATATATATATATATATATATATATATGCATAATAACATAACCGTCAAAGGCAAGGGAGACGGTAATGGCCATTTCTGGCTTATTAGCCGTCATCAGCCAGCCATAACCACCCCAGGCGCTGCAGCGCCCGAGGCTCGAACTCGCGACCTGTTGGGCAGGAGTCTAACGCTCTACCCATTGCAGCATGAGCTCGTTGTTTTGCCGGTTTGAATCAGAAATATTAGCTATGGTAAGTAGGCGCTCGCCGATCGGTTACAGGACTCACCCGTCCCGTTCTACCTATATCCTGAGCTGCCTTGCAGCTGCTAGCGGGGCTCGAGAGTTAGTTCCAAGGCACAACGGGACGAGTGAGTCCTGTAACCGATCGGTGAGTGCCTAATTACCATTTATATATATGCTAGTGTGTTGCTCACCGATCTGCTTAAGGAACATGTATGTTCCGTTGTGCCATGGAGCTCAGACTAGAGCCCTCACAGGCGGTTGCATAGCGACGTGTAGCATATGATGAAATGGAACCGACAAAGACAAGGGAGACCGGAATGGCCATTTCTGGCTTATTAGCCGTCATCAGTCAGGCACAACGGAACATATATGTTCCTTAAGCAGATCGATGAGCAACACACTATCATCATATTCCCGATCAACACCGACAAAAACAACGAGCCCGTGGCTCAATGGTAGAGCGTTCGACTCAAATACCAAAGGTCGCGGGTTCGAATCCCAGGTGTTCCACACTTGGTTTTGGGTATGACTGGCTGATGACGGCTAATAAGCCAGAAATGGCCATTCCGGTCTCCCCTTGTCTTTGTCGGTTCCATTTCATCATATGCTACACGTCGCTATGCAACCGCCTGTGAGGGCTCTAGTCTGAGCTCCATGGCACAACGGAACATACATGTTCCTTAAGCAGATCGGTAAGCAACACACTATCATCATATGCCCGATCGAAACCGACAAAAAAACGAGCCCGTGGCTCAATGGTAGAGCGTTCGACTCAAATACTAAAGGTTGCGGGTTCGAAACCCAGGTGTGCCGCACTTGGGCCATTAAGGTGGAACCGACAAAGACAAGGGAGACCGGAATGACCATTTCTGGCTTATTAGCCGTCATCAGCCAGTCATACCTAATCCCGGTGTGGATCACCCGAGATTCGAACCCGCGACCTTTGGTCATTGAGTGTAACAATCTACCATTGAGCCACCAGTCCGTTGTTTTGTCGGTTTGCGATCGGGACTATAAATTATGATAGTGAGGTGTTCACCGATCTGGCTAAAGGAACATGGATGTTCCGTTGTGCCCTGGAGCTCACTTTAGAGCCCTCGCAGGCAGTTGCATAGCAACTTGGGGAATATGATGATAAGGTGGAACCGACAAAGACAAGGGAGACCGGAATGGCCATTTCTGGCTTATTAGCCGTCATCAGCCAGTCATACCCAATCCCGGGTGTGGATCACCCGAGATTCGAACCCGCGACCTTTGGTCATTGAGTGTAACACTCTACCAATGAGCCACGAGTCCGTTGTTTTGTCGGTTTGCGATCGGGACTATGAATGATGATAGTGAGGTGTTCACCGATCTGGCTGAGGAACATGGATGTTCCGTTGTGCCCTGGAGCTCACTTTAGAGCCCTCGCAGGCAGTTGCATAGCAACTTGGGGAATATGATGATAAGGTGGAACCGACAAGCAGGTCGGTGAGCCGCAAACTATTATCATATATATCTGGTTAAGGAACACGTATGTTCCGTTGTGCCTTGGAGCTCACTTTAGAGCCCTTGTGGGCAGTCGCATTGCGACTTAAGGCATATTTTGATAAGGTGGAACCGACAAAGATAAGGGAAACCGGAATGGTCATTTCTGGCTTATTAGCCATCATCAGCCAGTCATTCCAAATTCCAGGTGTGGATCACCCGAGATTCGATCCCGTGACCTTTGGTCTTTTATTGAAACACTCTACCATTGAGCCACGGGCCCGTTGTTTTGTCGGTTGCGATCAAGAATATGAATTATGATAGTGTGGAGTTCACCGATCTGGTTAAGGAACACGTATGTTCCGTTGTGCCTTGGAGCTCACTTTAGAGCCCTTGTGGGCAGTCGCATTGCGACTTAAGGTATATTTTGATAAGGTGGAACCGACCAAGACAAGGGAGACTGAAATGGTCATTTCTGGCTTATTAGCCTTCATCAGCCAGTCATACCCAATCCCAGGTGTGGATCACCCAAGATTTGAACCCGCGACCTTTGATTTTTTAGTGAAACACTCTACCGTTGAGCCATGGGCCCGTTGTTTCGTCGGTTGCGATCAAGAATATGAATTATGATAGTGTGGAGTTCACCGATCTGGTTAAGGAACACGTATGTTCCGTTGTGCCTTGGAGCTCACTTTAGATCCGTCGCGAGCAGTCGCATTTCGACTTAAGGTATATTTTGATAAGGTGGAATCGACAAAGACAAGGGAGACTGGAATGGCCATTTGTGGCTTATTAGCCGTCATCAGCCAGTCATACCCAATCCCAGATATGGATTACCCGAGATTCGAACCCACGAACTTAGGTCATTGAGTGTAACACTACCATTGAGCCTCGGGCTCGTTGTTTTGTCGGTTGCGATCGGGAATATGAATTATGATAGTGTGGGGTTCACCGATCTGGTTAAGGAACATGTATGATCCGTTGTTCCTTATAGCTCACTTTAGAGCCCTCGCGGGCAGTCGCTTTGTGACTTAAGGTATATTTTGATAATGGATAATGGATTGCTTTATCGGACAGACTCGTCTCTTTGGGGTGTGGGGCTCAGTCTCGAGCCCTACCGGCAGCCGTGCAGCCGCTAGTAATATAGTCGCATTACTTTACCGACAAAGTCTGTAATGGCCAAGCTCGGGCTGATTAGCCGTCATCAGCCTGCTATAATGAACTCCAGGGTTTGATATCCCTGAGACTCGACGGGTCGACTGTGTTCCGTAACGCGATTGGTGAAGGCCCCTCTACCACGGTTCATATATCCGACCGCAGCAGACATAAAAGCGAGTCCATTACTTAAACGTTAGCACTCTGGACTTCTAACCAGCAAGTTACGCTTTTGAACCTCAGGGGTTACAAAACCTAGAGTTGGGTATGGCTGGCTGAGGACAAATAATAGGCCAGAACTGGTCATTGCAGTCTCCCTTGTCTTTTTCGGTAATGCTATTTTGCCTAATGTTGCCTGTTTGCTTGGGAACGTTAATGGATCGGTGTCCGACCATTCCTGAGAGAATAAATACCCTATATGCAACGACAGAGAATGGCAGGTGACGAGCCACTGGTAAAGGGGACTTCTATGAAGCGCTTATGACCCATCTGGTTAAACACAGTGGTGAACCATCTGCGCCATGTGTGTTTGCGCATGTTTGTGTTTCTTCCAGTCCTAACTGGAAAGAATAAGCCTGAAACGGGTCTTTATCAATCTCTTCCTAACCTCCGTTGTCAACCTGTGCGATATATATCTGATAATGGAGTACCGACAAAGACAAGGGAGACTGGAAGTACAATTTCAGGAGTACAGCCGTTATCAGCCAGTCACACACCTTCCCAAGTGTAGATATCGTAGGATTCGTAACTACCAAGAAAAAATGCAAATGCTCTGTATCGTCCATAAAAATTACTTCTTATGATCCTCCAAAAATCTGTTTGCATATTCACGGATAATTCTCGGTATTTTACCCAGGTTCAGTTCTGCAAGGCTCTTGCGAAATTGGCGCCCCCTACAGGGGCTCATGGCGTCTGCTTGAGCCGCCAACTACTAACCTCCGGGGTCACAGCCCGCAAAACAACCAGTTCAATGTCTACAGAAAAAAGGATCCCAAGACAATGACGATTGGTGAAACAACTGTTGGCTTTAGAAATATTCTAGCCGAAAATTCAGTTTACGAATTTTCCTGTCTGAGAGAGGCCAGTGAAATCCTGCCTGATTGGTTCATTCTTGGTGGAAAGTCGCTTCAACCAGGCTGGTATGTGGATGCAACTGATTTTTTTATTTTTATGTTAGGGTATGTAAGCGTCGTAACTTACATTCATTTATTATAATTATGCAATTGTTAACAAAACAGTCACATTGGCGAATGCAAAGAGAAATGCAGGCTCTAAACAAGATCGTCTTCCGCAGCCTGAGCCATTGAGGCCAGCCAAGATTCCGGTATTGTGCAGTTGAAAGGTTTCACACATGGAGGCTACAACAAACCATGGAAAGAAGAAGACTTGTGTGTTTTACTTGCCTATGGGTCACTTTTCCTACTAAAAACTAAAAAATAACCAAGGTGCGTCTGCTTTGCAGTTTTGCTGCCGACGACGGCTAAGAACACCGCAGCCTACTTTAGCTAATCCTGAGCATAAGAGCGGTATCAGTGCATGGAATGGGATGTCGCAGGCTTCTGGCTCATCAGCGCACAAGAAATAAATACACGCTCTTGTGCAACTCGCCTACATTGGTACTGCAGCTGACCTTTAAACCTACTCTACGTAATTATGTCAAAGAATTTGACTAAAAGATGGGTGAAGGGTAGTATTCACCTAAAACGTCAACTATTAGGAGGTAGTTTTCGACAGATACCTACGTGTTCTAAAGGCGCAAACGTCAGTGGCCTACAAGTACTCGTAAATATTGTTCTATTTACGCAACTAGTGGCATGAATTTTTTGCTGATAGAAGCGAACAGGCGAATTACAGGATGCAGAAGGATACGATGCGATCACTGGAACAAAACCTTTATTGGTCCAACGTTTCAGATTGTCATTCGAACCCATCATCAGAGACGGTCGGAGATGAGGGAAGTGGTGGTACAAGGTCGCGGTATTTATAGTACGTAGCGGCCACACACTGCTCGTTTCATTCATCTACTGCCCTTATCTGTCGCCGTCTCCGATGATGGGTTCGAGTGAGAATCTGAAATGTACTGCTAATAAACTTCTTGTTCCAGCGGTTGAATCTTCTCCTTATGAACCTTTTGGCTAACACGTGAATTATTTGCTTACACATGGAAGGACTTTTTAATTTTTGGCAATTTTTGCAAAACCGACTTGCCACTGCCAGTCAACTCATAAGGTTTAATGACCTACACTTGATTGCAGCCACCCAAGGGCCGTCTGCTTGGAGGTCTATCAAAGCCGGTCAGTGTTCACCAATGACGGACCCAACACCAACACACTGCAATACAGAATATGTAATGAGCCGCATTCTCTTACTTAATATTTTAAAACTACTGCGCATTTTACTTGATTTTCATATGCGAATCTCAAAACTGAGCCCATCTCTTCGTAGGATATAATAATGACTTTTTAAACTATTAACAAGGGAGGCTTTCCACGTTCACGCACACATTGTTGAAATAAACCGGGTGACACCACTCTACCAGCGTTATTTGTCCGCAGGACTCCGAAAATATAGCTTGCCTACCTATTTGGATGGAATTTAGTTTCACGGAAGGCTGCAAGAATCAACAGAACTGACATTTCAGACTTTACACCAGGCAGCTCTTTAATATTCTAGCATAAACTTTTCAGTATGATTACAAAATTAGCCTACGACTAAATTGAGAAATGCTTATCGATAAACGCAGCATTCGTTCATGTCATAGATATTAAAGTAATAGCAAGATTGAATTATTCCGAGTAAAAACTTTCAGTAGTAGGCTGGTATGTGCTTTAGCACATACCGATCGTTTTGAACTCGCGAAAATTTGGTCGTATTATAAAAGAAAATTAATAATCTGTACATCATTTGGTGGCTACTCCACTAAACCGTTATGTGGTAATTGATGGGTCCTTGTTGAAACGTTTAAGATTAACTTCCCATAGAATTTGCTATGCAGGGAATACGTATCCTTGATGTTTTTTTCCTTTTGTGTTTTTGTATTTCCATGGCGAACCTTATGAAAATTTGTTCAAAAAATACGTTTTTAAAGAAATTATTTTTTGTTATCCAACAGTGCCACGGTTTTGTAGATTTGGGCACGTCAAGACGTTTTCAGATTAGGTATTCGTGTGCTATTGGATGGTGTCTGACCGGCATGTCATACCTTCCCCTCGTTGCAGACTCCTCTTGTGGGGTTTTTCGTGGAGGCAAATCACAACGAGCGAAGTTTGCATTTCTGCCGCACGTTTGGCGGATTTAAGAAGCCCAAAAAAGCCCTGAATTTGCATAGTATGCTAAAAAGCAGCCTCATCTCCACTCTCCTCTAGGCGAAAAAAAAAGAGTTTTAAAGGTTTGAGGGAGGACCTTGTCCCAGCAGAGGTAAATTTTTTAAATAAATGAATTCAGAATAAGATCAAAAGTCAAGCTATAATTGGGGTTTTATGGGAAGCGTCTAAAGTTAGTGAGGTGTTGAGCCAACGCGCAGCTATCAGTGATAAGAGTTCGATTATATACCAAAATTAATTCCGCTAAAGTTATACTTTTATTGGAGCGTTCATTTTAGCGTCTTTATCCAGTTTTACCGAGTTTTGACCTTGACTATGCATTTTGGATTTAATTTCTTTTACTATCCAAAACTCAATGACATTTACCGACGTATTTATATCAACTGCCAAAGCTAGATCAACGTCAATTTCACTAATATATTATTTTTTTAAAACAGCAAAAAGCCAGCGCCAGAGCGTTGACATCTACACTCTATGCAACTTTTCATATGACCAACTTTCAGCGGAAGGCAACAGACGGTCTAGATCCACAAAGCTACTTGTAAAAGACCCCTTTAAGAACGGTGAGTATTTTCTTACCAAAGTTTACTGTGCATGTTGGTATGTGTTTCGAATTCCGTGAGTCCATTAAGAAAGCCAACTAGCGGGCTTGTTGCACAGCAAGTAGTCGCCAAACCTTTGTATACATCGACTTTTTTAGAGTGAGCTGAGATTCTTTAGTTTGGAATCGACTGCGCTGGAAAAAACTTTCATAATTCGTCAGTGAGGTTTAAAAATATGCAAACATATGGATATCAATTGTTATCAGAAGCAGTATTAGCTCAGATATTGTAGCCATCCGCAAAATGACCGCTGTGATTTGCTGTATCAGGGACGGTTCCATCAATATTTCGAAATTGCAAAAATAACATTAACTCCAGGAGTCATTTGATTTAGGAAATTTATAGCGTTTAATATAGAACACATAGAAAAAAGAGTAGAGGGCCTGCATCTTAAGAGTCTATTTGATCATCTACCATATTAATATGCCTTTTGTAAATATGGAAACGTTAACCATACAGCCATTAACTCTATATCTACCTATTGGTTTTCGGTGGTTGTTTATACGCAACCCTACACACGTTTGACCTGGATCCCCAGTTGTCTTTCTGGTCACCAAATCTGCTCTAAAAGGACATTTGTGGCATTCATTCAAAGGCGCGCGAGTGCATCGCGTTCGCGACGACTAATTTGCCTGTTTCGAGGCCATGCCAAGTCAGAATAGGGTGGCTTTCTTCCCTCTGAACTTATTAACCATACTTTTGAACTCATATTCCCATCTGCCACAGAAGTAGTGGGCCAGGCGAGTAAATCAAGACATTGGATAGACAAGTGCTTGAGTAGATCCGTAACCACTGTGATACAATGACTGACGCAAAATGAAAGATAGCGTGCCTTTTAGGGGATTCCGTGTAGCGATCATTCAACTATAAAAACGTGCCGAGGTTATAGGAGGTTACTGAGGTGTGTTCGCTGCAGTCAAGTTGAACACGTTTACATTAACAATATCAATGTACACTTCACACATCTATCCATTCCGTGAGGATTGTTTTGGACAAAGTGTGGCCTAAAGTTGAATAAAAGCACGCACGCCTTGCAACTCTTGTCCTATGGTTTAGGATGTCAGTGATTTAGTCACTTTTTACAGTTACCTCTCGGTTTCTTTGTTGGGATTTCACTTGCTAACAAACGGCGTGTGAAAGAGCTTTGATTCAAAACGTTTAAGAAGAAAACTTTTGCGCGAATGTTATTTTAGTTCGTTCTTAGAAATCCACCAACTTGGTGTATATATACAAGCTCCCAATTACTATGTTGCTTTTAAACTTGATTGAATTACTGTGCAATTCTTTGATAAAGTTCTCTTTGGAAGTTTTATCATTTGACTTGAAACTTGGAATTGCGGGAACAAAGATGTTTAGTTGACCAAAATTGATGAAAGCTAACCCCTTCACATAAAATTACTATAATTTCCAAAACACCAAGAACGTTTTAAGTTACGTAATGTATTGTGTACGTAATTGACCAAAACAAAAACTCCCAGAAAAGAAAACTTTTGATTCTTTATTTTATCAGCTGTGGATGGCCCAACGTGTCGGTGTAACCTGCTTGAATATTCACGAGTAAAACTTGCTTTTTCTGATGAACCTTTTTTCTTCATTATCATCTCGAAATGCATACTACCTCAGTTATTCATTACACACACACACACACACACACACACCCACATATATATATATATATATATATATATATATATATATATATATATATATATATATATATATATATATATATATCAACGCCAGGCCCACGAAACTTAAACTTTAATAGACTTTCAGTGACTGAGCCTACTTTAGTCTTTGTCAACCCAATCGGGCTTTAGCCTTCCGTTCGGTTCACCATAACTGTCCACGACGCGGAACTTAGTTTATTTGAATTAAGGAATATTTTCAACGACACCCTATCCCGGTCAATATAGGCTCCAGTGTTCAAGTTACTTTCTTGAAATATCATGTGCACTCCCAGTTGGGCTCCATGGCAACTCACATCAGTCATGTTCCACCCCTTTATTGTGCCAAAGCATTGAACGCTCCCTATTTCATAGTTCAAGATTTTGCGAAATTCCTATTGCCCCACAACGTTTTTGTATCAAACAAGACTTGGTGAGGACTCAAATGTCAGCCCTTTCCTAGCAAGAATTGGAAGATGTTTTTCTAATTAAAATTTCTATTTTAGTTTCCTTATAAACTCGTCAGTATTGCCTGTGCAACATCTCACGTTAAGGCCCTGACAATTGGTTCGAGTTAATGTCGGGTCAATAATTTTCCTGTTCCAGTGATCGCATCTTCATTTTCTCTTAGAAATCACCTTTTTGGTTTTCTCAATATTCAGTTTTTTGACGACCTGACAAGCCGTCACCTATTCACTGTCCCTAGTACTAAAGGCCAATGCTACTTCGTCCGTGCGTCCAATATGAACGAGGAGCATCTCTTCTAATATCCCATTTGTTCTCATGACAGTTTTTAAAAACAAGCTTAATTGCAAGCTTTGACGTTGTGTGTACTGTGCTCAAAAGAGGCAGTCAACCCTCTTGTACTTTTGTGTGTTGTACTCGAACAAAGACTATGAACGAAGAAAGCAATGTTGGAAAATAGCATAGCGAAGAGTCCTTCAGTGACCTAAAGTAATTTCTGAAAGGTGCAGATTTGACAAAATTAATGAATTCCTTTTTTTAGAGAAGTAGGTCTTTTATTCATATTTAAGTGTCAATAGTGAGAAATAATAACTTAACAGAAACACCTTGTTTAAAGACTGAATTAAATCGTGTTTATCATTTTTCTCAAGTTTGGTTAGTCGGTCTATGAGACATAATTTTTGACAGAAAATATCTGTATCTTGTTCGATATCTGTAACGCAGCGTGACCCAGACATACTGTTTTATGGAACTACAAAGATTTTGAAATGCACGATAATTACGAGCTCAGTGATAACATCTAAATGAAAATTCGAAAAGTTACTGTCATCGCGAATTATGAGGTCATATTTTCATGGCCGGTTTCAGATTGTTGCCGCCCACTTTTCCTATTTTCACAAAAATAAGGCATCATTTAGCGATAGGATGATCTAGAACCCATCACCGAGAGTCACTGGAAAGATTCAAGATAGTGTAAGAAAATTTATTATTTATTTTCCTACTTGTTTAAACACTTCGTTTGGAATACTTTTTTGATTCGTATGGACGGATTTTAGATCAACCGGAGTGGACGGAAAATGAATCTCAGCCTAAAATGTGAACTATACCAAATTCGATTGCGAGGAAGTGTCCACATAAATGCAAGGAGACTGCAAGTTTACCTTGAAGCCTGGCGCACAGCACGAAGTTCAAGCAAAAGAATTCCCGCATATGCCCTCTCACCATCAATTCATGCAAGCCGCGGTAATAGAAATGACACTGCTCGGAACCAAAACCGGACTTCCCTGATTGATTTTCCCCAACTAGACGCCAGGCAGGATAGAGCAAAAAGCCATCCAATGTTCCGTGAACTGAAACCGCATTGGGTAAACTGTCAATTGGAGTTATCGGACTTTAATCGCAACCTCGGGACCACCGGTGAATTCGATGGCTACCTTCGGATCACTTCTGCCTGCCAACAGAAACAATTCTTTGGATTTTTAAATACGGGTAAACGTTGGTGCCGCCACTTGTATGCCCTAGGCTCCTTTGTGGCAAGCTGATTACCATGATCATCACAATGTAATCTGAAAGCAGTAGTCATTATTAACCGTTTTTAGAATTTTCCATGTGCAATAATAAGCTTGGATGCACATCCACAGTGAGACAGGTAGGACCATTTTTGACCATTTTGATGTTCGCATGGCCAAGTAAAATAGCCTGCGGCCGATAGGAACCCTGGTGAATGATGAGTAGGCGGGGGGAATGCGCGGATGATCTTTCAACGGACGGCGGTGACAAGCAACGGGTATTTAAGATAAGCGTATTCATCCCCAGCTTTTTAAGCTGCTGCAATGAACGTGCCATCTGTTTTGTCCCCACGTTGGAGTCACAAACACTTCAGAGGTCGGCAAATCTTAGGGACATGTTCGTTCTTGAGTCCAGTTTTCCTGGCCAATAGTGTTGTTCGTGAAGCTGAATTATGGTGACCGGGGGCATTGTGGTACTTTCGAGGATACTGTCGGTATGAGGCTGACAGGGAACAAAATGCATGAGCCAATAATCGAGTCACAGTGCAATCTAACAGTAAAAGGGTGATCAACTTTAAGGTTCATGTTATTATTGCTGAAGAAGATGTGGCTTCCGTGGGTAAGAAATTGATCGAGAAGGTCACCTTGAGCTTCTGACGTGCCGTGGCTTGGAGGACACGATGGAAGTTGTTGGCCACCGTCATTGTTCTTATGCATCAGAGCCTCTCATCTATTCTTTTCAGTCTCTGAAATTCAGCTGGCTACGGAGATTACAGCTGCATCTAGTAACGAATCGCATTCTTGAATTCGAACAAGACTGAAATATGCTCCTAAACCAAAAACCCCCCGGGCTAATCATAATAGCTCAGAAAGAATACACAATTTTTGATAGTGTTTTGCAAAATCAGCCTTAACTCACTGTGCACGCTGCGTAATTAAACACTGATATCTTATGGGCTCGAGCATGAATTCTGCAAATGAACGAGCATCGAAATAGTCTATACTCGAATAATCGCACTCGATAAATCCTGTGCGGAGAGCGTCAGCTTTGCAAACTTAGTCAAAGGACCAGGTGGCGTCATTTTTTCAGCCTTTCCAGCACAAACAAATGGGTCGTTTTTTTAAGGTCTTTCGTGATTATCTGTTATCAATTCCTTTACACGACTTTGATCCTTTAAATTCGCACTGATTAATAATTACAATTTTTCTTTCGGCATGGAAGGTGGGATAGAAATGAAAATTATCCAGTTTGTTACATTGATCTATTTTATCTGTATGTCAGCATCTTAAGGCCCAAAGCAATTTTCCCGTCTTCAGTCTTCCTTACCACAATTAGGTAAATTTTGCAGTGTCGGCAGTTATTTTATAGGTTCATAGGACGTCCACTTTTCTTCCGGCCGAAAGTTCAAAGGTACAATCACACTCCTACGTTTGTTGTTGAGATATATGACAGCCACCAACGGCCGGAAATCACAAGTCTTCGTTGCTAATATTCATTGTTTGCGTTTTTCAGTTTTACTTCAGGCACAGATGTCCCTAGCGTTATTATTTGACCTTCCACAGCTAGGAGGGCCTATGTATTCGGACCATTGCGACAAAATTCACTTCTGAGCGAAAAGCATAGGGCTGGTCTTGATAAGATCGCGAGTACGCCTCAAATCTGCCGATTTCTGACTGAGATAACATTTATAAAACTTCCAGAGTAGGAACGCGAGAAGGGCGAGAGACAGGATTGCTGTGCTGTGTGGAGCGAATGTTACCCATCGACCGCGAGCCCGAAATCCATGCCATATCGGATTGCATTTCGATAGATTTGTCAGACCAAAGAGGTCATTCATAAGCAAATTAATATATCAGCAGTTGAGTTGCTATAGAGGGAAGTCATCTTAGAAGTTAACGGGGAAAATGGGGAAACGAGTTAATTCATAGAACGGAACAGTTGGATTAAATTTGAGTACTCGGTGTTTCTATTTCTGAGAAAAAGAATTGAATTTTCTGTCAACGCAGTCATCTGATCAAATCTACTTGTAACCTACAGTGAGTTGTCGATCTCTCGCCAAGTTAACCAGGATTCTGAAACGAGCTTATAAGTAAGAAGAAGTATTTAAGTGGGGTTTTAATATAAACTAATGCAAAGATACTGCGGACATGGGTGGATGCTGGTTTTTGGATGCACTGCTTTTCAGCTGCCTGCAAAAACCATATTTGGTGGAAATGGCTACTTAAGTAGCATGCATTTTTAATATTGATTTCCATTGCCTTTACAAATTTGAGTATAAGTTATAGAAATCATGCAAAAATATTCTTACTCCTACTCATGTGACAGCTAGGCTGGTCTTCTTTGCATTTTATACTCGAAGAAAGATACTCCTTTTCGTTTTTAAAAAAGTTGATAATCATGGGATTTTTAAGACCGTCAATGTCCATACACCCAAAAGAAAAAAAGCAAGCAAAAATACATGCACCAAAAAAACAAAACACCAAAACTAAAAAACAAAGCCAGCTTTATTCGTTGGTCTGTCAGACGTTCAAATTTTTCCTTTATTTGCCAAAGTGAGAATGGAAGGTTTTGAGTGACAAACAGGAGATTCAGACTAACAATCCCAATAGTAATTCAGTTTAAAATCCTATTTTAGATGGTCATGCGAGGACTGAGTACGCCCTCGGTTTGTTTAAAGATGTAGGTTCACAATAAGAGTTCATTTTTGAAGGTCATGATCAGGTCATGGAACCAGGGCGATAAAGTATAATGTAGTCAAGGGAAGCATCGAGATGAGCACTGAAGTCAACTCAATCTTCCTTACTTGCGGAAATCCGGAGACATAATCTGGTGAAACAAAATCGGCACATAATGATTTGTTCTTTCTGAGGTTGATCAAACGCCTCTGGCAAAACTAGACGGGTCCAAGGCTGTACCATAAATTGAGGAGGTATATACACCAGCAGAAGAAATCATCTGAAGTTTTCATGCCTGAACTGAATGAGAGAGCTACCGACGTTAGTGGGCGTAGAATATACTGCTTATAATTTCCATACACTGTGTTCATTCCCTGCCTCTATCTGTTATTGTCTGTAATTTTGACTTCTTGCATGAAACCAAAAGTTCAGGCAAATGGTTTTTTTTATTCAGAAGTAAACTTCATTTTTCGTAATCACGTTCGCATCTCACCTTTCCACGAGTGCAGACTGAAATAAGGTCCTTATCTTAAACAAGGCCTCCTTATATATCGTTTTATTAGAGATGTCGGAAATTCACCCTACTTCGTTACTTTTCTGCTCAGCACAGCGTTATGGCACACATACACCTCGATCCATAGACAATGGAATATAATTAAAAGGCATAGACAGGCAAAACAGTCCCCGTTTTTCAGAAGTTTCACCGGCCTATGCTCCTTCCCCTTCGATGCGATTTTTACTCCTGTAGGAGGTTCGACTTCTGCATCCTACAACTACGTGTGTAAAAACCTTTATTCGCTTGGCGGCAACTTGAAACTATATTCACTTCTGCAGTTAAAATCAAACATCGAGACATAGTTTATTGAATTCACTGATATAGTCAGCTTCTCACACCAGTCGACGACTTCTTGTGTGATGGAAAAGAGTCGCCGAGCAGCCCTTTGATCCCAAAGGAAGAATGTGTTAAAATAAGACGGAGGGAAAGCCGGTCAACGGCTATTCTAGGTTATTAGCTTACTTCAGGCCACTCCATCGCGATAGTATATCCCGAATACACCCGGTTCTTAGATTCCATCGATGGAGCTCTAAATTGTTCATGTGTAAGTCTCCCTGTGATTCACATACGGCCAGAGGTTGCCTAGAAAATTTCACCGGCGAAAAAATCATCAAGGTTAAGCCGACAGACTGAAAGTTCGGAAGCAATCGTATAGTTAAAAAGTCTCTCTTAAATGCGTCAGATTTTGTGCTATCTAGGCATTATTGCCACAAAACATACTGCCTTTCCTGTTCCTATCAGCTGTGCAGGCTCAGTCTGTGGGCGGTTAAAAGTGGGTTTTTCGAAGGTACTTCCTAGAATGGCAGCGATGGTTGATGTAGGACAACGCAATAGCCTAAGTCGATCAGTCAAATCTTGAATTGAATTGCGGAAAATGACTCGCGTCGTACCTCAAGGATAAGGCATAAGAATAGGGCTCTCTCTTAATACAGGTGACATTGGACAATTTGGAGGGAGGGGCGTGGATGGGGACAGATTCTCGTGTCTAAACAATACCCTCAACCTTAATTCCAAGCCTAAACATCACATGAAACTTAACCCTCACCCGGAGCCTAACCTTACATATAATCTCCCTGGAATTTACATGTGTTAAAGGAGGCTCCTAATCCTTTTACCTACCAATTTGATTAAACAAGACAATATCCTCGGACGAGCAACTGCTAACGGCTAAGTTAAGATAACATAGCAGATTAAATGCTCTGAAGGTGATATTTACCACTACTTTCTCCCGCAGCAGAAACTTAAGCTAGTATTAAAGCTCTCGTTAAACCTGAAACAGAAGGTTGCTAAAATCTCCACAGGGGTGCAAATGTTTCAGAGTAATCTATCATTTCTGTCTCCCTTTAACGCACTTTTCATAAAGCACAAATGATGTGCTGAGTATTTTTGCAAATGAGGTGTTTAAATGCAGAGTAGGCCGTTCTTGTAGGGAGCATCAGTATGGCAGGACACAGTCTGGCGTTTTAAAACTGCCATAAAGTTATTGATGTTTGTCGTTGCTGAAGGTGTGGCCATTAATGTCTCGCAGTGAGCCAGACAAGCGGCTCTCGCGTCAACTACGGCCACACGTGACGGATGACGGGCAGCCGAGTCTTTGAACACGGTCTGTCAGTGCATCAATCTCTACTTCTGGGATCAGTGCCGCTACGCCCATCCTAGTTGTTGTTGTATTAAGACACAAGTCAAGTGTTCACTTTGAAGCAGGAGTGGGGTAGTACGCTTAAGTGCGCGGATTTTCGCTGTGCCAGTCAAATACGCCTAATCCCGTCTTTGACTTAACACCAGGAACGGGGAGGTGAAGAAGAGAGAGGGAGTGCGGCAGATGCGGCGCAAGTCACCATGCTCACTTCCTATCGGCTGTGAATGCACGCGGTGTACATCGTCGGAACTCGAAGGTTGAACTGTCACTTAAGCAATAACCGTATCTCACAAACAATGCGGTCTTTGCGTTGTTCTTATTACGTCTTTACTGCTGAGTATGAGTAAATGCCTAAAATGGTCAGTCAATAAAAGTGTACGTCATACCGGTAGAATCGACTTATCAACCAGTCGCCAATTTAAATAGAACAATAACGAAATCATACTAAGGAATATAACATGTGGTGAGTGGTTGTCATTAATTATTTTAAATGCTTCGTTGACGAGTGGTCTTCTCTTGGGCTTAAAGATATTCAAGATTATGGCAGCATAAATGAATTTTCGAAAATTGTAAATCATTTCGTTTCAGTTATTGGGGAGATTTAACGATTGAACGATTCTTTTTCGAAATCGAAAGATCACCTATCAGGAGCATTCACAGGCTGCTAAAAGGAAACAAGGTTACTGGATTAGCACCGTACATCGCACAAAAATTCCGAAGGGCCAATACCAAGACGAAACTTTTGTACTTCCACCAGACAGTTGCATAGAATGCACAATATTATTATTTGTGTCTTCGATCAGCTTTGAGCTGGGTGAATTTTGAGGGGATTTTCATCGTTGAAACTGCATGCGTGAGCCCATTCACAAAAGAATACCACGACAGCCAAATTCCTTACCGTCATTTTTTCCTTCTTGCACCTACCTACGTTCTACTTCGTTCTTTGTCCAGCTTATGAAATCCTGGGCTTTAATTTCTCTTTCTTTGGTTTCAGCTCACCGTTGTGTGTCGGTCTACAATATTGATAGGGAATTCAGATACGTCAGCCGTTTTTTAATGCTCATTACCTATTCGGACTTGGTTGAAAGCTTCTTCTGTTGGGTGAGTCCAGTTATAACAATATCTTGGGCACTTTATCTCAAATAAAAAAATTTGACAAGTTCTCATAGACATTATTCAATATGGAGGCTTTTGCAGGATAACCATGTTTAAAAATAATCCTGTGTTAAGTTTGTAGGCTTCTTCTAAATAAGCGAGGTCCTGATTCTTGTCAATCAGAAATAAACTTTAAAACATGTTTGGGGAAGAGGTATTCAAGTCTGTAGCTTTGCAAAATGTTTTAGATACATTTCCAAGGTACAAAGTTATAGCCAAGAACTAATGGAGAGCACAAAGGTGCATCTTTTGAGGAAAAGGGAGGAAAAATTTACGAGGATAAGTGACATTTTAGAAAAAATGACCGCGTACTGAACAGAAACATCGCTCTGCTTGTGTTGTATAATTAGACAGTAAGACTATCATATATGCATTCCCCGGGGCTAACAAGGCATTACGAATGTTATTTTACGCTAAATTTCAGGAATCATACTTATTCCCGTGCCCTACCTGCAATCCCCACCTTAACTCTACCTAACACTAAAAGGAAGCCATACTTTTGTCGGAATTTAACACAAAGCCGCCTAGGTGTTCGTATTCTAGCGTCCTGCCGGGGGGAGAGGCAGTTGTATGCACAATCCCTACAGATGATACTGTCGTTCTCAAATAGTAAACCGCAACGCTTTCTCCGCTACCAGGACAATTATATCCAAACTGGTGTAGGTCAAAAAAGTCTTTAGTCTTTAATTCCATTATGTTTATGCGGTGATCGCGCCGGATGTATCTATTGTCAAAGCAGTCAAAAATCCGAGAATTATCTGCTTTGGACTACATCAGCTAACTGCTTTAGATACTAATTGAAGCATTGACCGGTCGGTCGATTGGGACCTTACAGTCTAATAAAAATATGTTGTAGATATTTTAATGCAATAGTAAGAAGTAACCAGTCTTACCAAAATTCTCTGTACTAGAAGAGTTACGCTCTTTTAATAAAGATTGATTAAAAGTTTTAAGCAATTTGTAATGTAAACAATAAAAGAAGGTATGTGGTTATTATGGATCGAGAAATAGTTGTAAATAAATCAAAAAGAGTCCAGTTAGATTTCCTTCAATATTGTTTTTGAAGATCTATTGCTGCATGTTGCTGAAAACATGAAGCTGTTTTGAAAGTATGTATTTTCCATTATTATTTATGGCAGATTCCTGAATGCCACCGTTTTTTTTTTCAAATTTATGATATTTATTTTTGATGATGTAAAATAATGGTATTCCCCCAAAATAACACGCAGGGATTTCAACAACTTTTTATGAGTTTGCTATTACCTATAAATATCGATGGGGAACATTTTTAATTTTGTTTTTGTACCCTTCTAACTAAGGAACTGTTTTGTATTAACAACCCCGAGCTGTTCTAAAAACCACATGTATCAAAAGTTGAACGTTCTAACTATCGGCGCGTCGATGTACAATCTGAGACTAAAATGAGGCACAGTTACATAAATGGATAGATGTGATCAAAAGAAATTTTTAGATGTGGTTGCAGGCTACCTTTTCTTTTAGGTAAGCCTACGGGAACTATATAATTTATGCATTGGAGACTTTCAGTTGTTTAATAGGAAAATTGCTTGCCTCCGGAAACCCTCTTCTTCATCAAAAACGTTAAGTTAACTGGTTTGCAGGGGGCGCTGGACGTTTGAGTTTACGGTAGCTGTTATAAATATCTTTTATCGGCATGCTTCATTAAACCCTTACATCTCCGACGGCTAACTGATTAGTTAATTGCTTTTTTACATATTTTGCTCTTGGTTATGATGAGCTTAGCTACGTTAAATACAGTTTTATGAGAGTAGGAAACAGCACTCTCTTGAACTGCATCAAATCCTTTTCATTAGATGGGTGAATTATTTAAAAATAATTTAATTTTAAATCAAATACATTGGAAAGTTTCAAAAATACCATTTAAGTTTGAAATGTTGGTTTTTGAAGAACATGTATTTTATACAAATTTCAGTTAAACAACCATTGATTTCTACGCTTCCAGATTCCATCCCGCTGGGGTTTTCTACAGACAAAACATAACCATTTTAGGATAGTGTCAAAATTGTTCTGTTATAGTATCATATCCTGTTTGAAACATAATCAGTTTTTAATTTGCTATTGATATATCCCTAGAAAATTGGATGTACAACTAATGAATTCCTTTATTTACCTCATTTAGATTGTCAGAGAAAGTGGAGAGGACCGCAACAAATCCTTCCATATGCATATATTTCTTTCCCCGCAATGTGACTATGAGGAGACTTCAGCCGGTGAAATCCTCGTGAAAAATCAATCAGCGTTTGCGATCGTTTCATGCAATGGCCGGTAGGTTATGAGTTATATTTCACTTGAGCAAGAGACATTTTAGGTACAGCTTAGGCCACTCTTAAAGCTGTCTGAAAAGGGATTACTAACAGTCGGTGACCGCTTTCACGAAAGGTTAATAAAAAATGTTAGAACACGTTTTAGGTTAGGTATGATAACTGAAGTGGAACTATTATATTTATTAGCCCAAGATATTAATCCCAAGATATTTATCGCAAAATATTTCGGACCTATCACGATGCCGACTATTTGGCCTACTGAAAAATTCTCACTCGATCAAAATGACAACTTAAATAAGTGTGCCTTTTTTCTATACACTTTCGATGCCGCTAAAAATTCAAATATGTTTTTTTATAAACCACAAGTAAAATATGCTTCCTTGCACCCATTTTATAGTTAATGACATCTTATTTAAAACTTTGTACTCAAACGGATTTTTAATTTTCCCGAATTCCCGAATAATTTTGGGCCTGGTCTGTTTTTAAATGTACTTTCGAGTATTTCAGTCTACATGCTATATGCCTTTCATGAAATGAACGGCATACCTTCCTCTATCTCAGTAAGAATATTATATACACTGCTCATGCAATTCTGTGGTGAATGTGGACTATATCGTGTACCTCATAAGGTACATTGACAAACGAAATAATGCTATGCGATTTCAATGGATACTGTACATTCCTAAACAATTCACAATTAAATACTATTTAAAGCCAGGATGTAGCCTATATTTAAGTACTATACTTTTTAAAATGGGATTATTTATACGGAGCATCCGAGAAAGGATATTTTTCTGATGCTAACAATAAACTCTATTTGAATGTGTAAGGGTATGGTAAATTCATGGGCAATAAATGCGCATTAATTGAATAGTCATTTGTATCTAGTGTGGTTTGCGCAGGAGGCCGAAAAGACGTTCGTTCAAAACCCGGCATTCTGCTTTGTCGGAAATAGTTCGAGATTGTGTTCAGAGATAATAAATATTACAATTCTAGTTAAGTAATTTCTTCGAATATAAAACGCATTTTAGAATTGTGGTAAAACTTTCATGAGACCGGTCACCGACTGTACATAATAAGCTCTATTTTCCACGTAAGCGTATTCGGAGAGCCAGAAAGGGGAAACATATATTTTTATGGCACTTTTGGATATATCTGCCCAGACGGTATTGCAGCGTTACAAGTGCACGCGGCGTTATGGTTCCGCTAAAATTATGTGCTTAACCGTCAAATCTTAATCAAACATTGTGAATCGGAAAAGGTTATCACCAACGTTTTGCTACATATGCTTGCGTATGTGCTAATTGGGGGCGCAATAAATAAGAGCACACCATGCCAGAATATAAATATTACCGCAGCATACAAGGCAATAACATACTATGTCTCATAGGACCAACTTTGTTTTGTGCATCACTGAGGGTCGAGGTTTTGGCAAATCTGTTTAAATAAATAACTTTTTCATCATGAAACGGTACACAGGGTGCTAGGATAACGTACACGATGAACATGAGCCGCTTCGTCAATAATTAATTAAAGGAATATTCATTTGACCTACCTGTGAAAAACTCGGTGGCCTTGGTGGGATTTGAACCCACGCCAGCAAGGGGAATGCTTTAGTACAGCCTCTACTAAAGGAATATTGCCAAGTTTAGAATACGTTCTTTGCAGTTAAACCATGGCAAAATACTTAACGGAGCGATTCTTAAAAATATTGAAACCCAATTCAATTGCGAAAATGCAAAAATATGTGATTGTGTCTGTTAAGTAACTTATGGTACAACGTGTATATCAGGCACGTTACAAAAGATCATTTACTTAATTTCTCTGACAGGGAGAAAATGAGAGGTCTGGCATATTGGTTAGAATGTTGATGAGAATCGTTTTTATGTCCCTCTTCCGTAAAAGATGGGAATAAGCAGGGCCCCAAGTTAAACATGTGACCTTGCGATACATTTGAGGAATATTAGATATTTCAGTGTCAAAACCTTAACACTAACTCCAACCTAAACCCTAACTGTGAAGGTAAACCTAATTTTGACTCTCACCCTCACCTTATCCTAACTCTAGATCATAATTTCATTGAATATTTTTGTGCAAAGCCACCTGTATAAGGAAGCGTTCTTATTCCCGGAAGAGGGGAACATAAACAATCGCTACCAGAATGTTTTAATGAAGACTGATCGACTCTGACTTATGACACGCAAGGTGGGTAGGTAATGCCCCACCAAAAGAGCAACTTACTGAGATTATTGGTTGTCTGAACAATTAAAGATGACCTGATAACAGCGAAAGTGCTTTTTTATGACCCAATAGAAATGCCAGAAGCTCTAGATTTGTGACAGTACCTTGGTACACATTCCGCTTTGGACCAGAATTCATCGCATAGTTCCAAACAATACATTAAACGGTAAATTTCCTCCTCAGTGTTGTAACAATTTTGCAGCCGTCCCTTTGAATAAGGTAAAATTTACGCCCTAATATCTATCTTTTTTTAAATCATTAGGACGCCATGTAGGTGTACTTTCCTTAAACAACATTAATTAGATGTGCAAACTCTTGTTTGAATATATGTCGTACACGTACTGCACGTTGACGCCTTAGAGTTCACATACACAAAAAAACATTTAGAAGATGTCCTGCACAATTTCCACAGGTAGCTGTGTGTAAATATTCCAGTTTTACTTTCATGGTCTTCGGGTGCTTATTCAGCTTTCGTATAGTCTATTAAGTAATAAGAATACTTGTAAGGTGGAATGTTTCGCAAATTATATATGGGTTGTCTTGCTCCAGTAAAGCAAAGTAGATTTACCTTAAAGATCATTGTAGTGGCGGTAAAACAAAAATCGTACATAGATGAAAGACAAAAATTAAGATATTTCTTTTTGGATTATTTGACACTGCAAATTAAGTGAACTGCGGTGATAATTAAGTGTTCCTTCCTGCATGTGCCAAGGCAATTCTCCTTCAGCGCCCCTCAGACAATAACGAGTCTCAGAACGACCAAACATGGGAAAAAAAGTAAGAAGAATTTAGCATAAATTCGTTATTAAAATTACGTAAAAATGTTGAAAGCGCAAAGGAAATGTCGGATAAAGGTTATTCGATCGATTTTTAGTCACAAACGAAAAGCTTTTGTTTTCTCTGGGGTGCACTTTTACCGGTACTGTTCCCACCTGGGGTTCCTTGTGTGAAATATTTACCCACTTAACCTAAAACGACGAAGAGCATGACGATTTCGGCAAGCGAAATTTCATTTTGTGCTGGATATAAAAGGTACGGTTCGGAATTACGCCCCGTAATTTCGCCTGCAAGGTAGCAATACCTGTCATCTGAGTCTACGAGGAGTTCTACGTTTCTTGAGCTGTATTCATAAAATTATTATAAAAAAGTAAGGATATGTTTTTACTGCAAAGCGCAAGTTCCCTTTGTAAGGTGCTATTTTTCATTCTTTAACTAGTGGCCTGTACATACCTTGTTGTGTTCGGGAATACTTGTACCTTCTAGCATTATGTTTCAAATACTACGTAGTTGCTTTCAAAATAGTATCTCTTGATTGGTGAAACACCAATATTCTCTAAATCCGTACCCAAAGGCACATTTTAAAAATAATTTGCAAGACAACTGTCGTTTTCGTTAATGCAAGACACAAGAAAATGTGAAAACATGAGACTGAAGACAGCGTGGATGATTGCATTGATGCATTTTCAAAGACCACATCGTGTTCTCAGACATAGCGAAGAGAGATAAGAGAGAAGTAATATCCACCCTCCACAGCCCACATGGGAGATTGGTGGTGAACCTGCCCACACTGAATTGCATTTGATTGAGACAGGCCTTCTATAGAGCTGATTGGATGTAAATGCAACAGGCTGGCGATGCACACCGAATGCATTGGAGACTCTTTTATTAGTCTGGGACCGTGTTAAGTAGACCTTGGAAAGCAGATAGATTGGGGAACTTTCCTGTTATATGGGTACATATATCTCTTCCCTTCGGACGTTTGGAAGTTCTCTCATCTTTAAAAATGACAGAAAATACAGGGAAGAGAGATATTTAACAAGCAATATTCATCTGGATCCACGTTTCTGGTTGTCCAAATGTTTAACCTATCAGAAAGGCACTGGGCACTAGCACTGACTTACAAAGGTCAGAAGATTATAATAAAGCCGACATAATAGGATTGGCAGACTAAAACCGTGGTGGGTGGACGCTCACTGACCACTTGCGAGGCTAACTCGTCCCGTTCTACCTTAGGGCTCACTCTCGAACCCTTCAGCAGCCGCACAGTGGCTAGTATTATTATCGGTATAAAAAACATTAGCGCCAAAAACAAAGGAGACTGAACTGGCTATTTCTGACTTTAAACCTGTCCTAAGTCAGTAATACACAACCCCATGTGGTGTATCACCCGAGAAAGTGGGTTAGAGTTTACAGGTTTGAGCCTCGGGTGGTGTACCACCTGGGGTTGGGTATGGCTGGCTAAGGTTGACTTATAAGTCAGAATGGACCATTTTATTCTACCTTTTATTTTTTGGTTTATTATTTTCCGACAGTAATGAACTCCTCCCGTGCAGGGATTTGCTTCTTTTCTCGGATTGAAAGCACGCAGAGCAGGGCATGTGACAGATTAATCATAATTGCCGGCTACGTACACCGCAGGATGGGCGTAAAGATGGTGGATTTTGCACGTGAATTTGTGTATATTGCTAATAGACTTGCTGTGCGTCCACCGTACGCTCCCCTTCCCCGCCCACCCGGGCCCTGTGTCATGAAAGAGTCAAAAATGCCGGACTCAAAAAGACAAGCCGGGTTGTCTACGCGCGCAGCACTTGTCTTGTCCTCGTACGTTAGATCAGATTCATTCTTCAAGAAACGCATCTATGCATACGAGTAATTCGTGATGCTGGGAAAACAAAACGGATATGGAAATATACGAAGAACCTTTCAACTGTAATCTATAAAGGCACCTGAACAGGGTTCTTACAACCTAGAAAGAAGCAGTTTCCATTTTAGGATCGGAAGGGCCACGAGGCCAGAGAGCGATCGCGATAGAGGTAAATCACACTATGGCTGGTTCAGCTCGTTCAGCATATGTAAATAATCACCAAATAAGGATTACTTTTCTAGTAACTTATCAAAAAAATCGTACCATAATCATCCCAACATGTCACCCGAACCCTCAGAAGAGATGAATGAATACGACGCCCGTTGACAATGATGAGATAAACCGTCTTTTTTAATGACAATAAAAACGAAAAGAAAACGCCACTGCGCCCACTAACTGGCTGAGTTAAATGAATTTTTTGAGAAAATAAGTTATTAGCTGTAGGACGTTTATGAGCATGGTAATCCTTTTCTGAACTCATTAGTTTGATCAAATGAATCGCATTGTAATAAATCTCGGGTAACAATCATTTAAGCAGCATTGATCGCCGTCATCAACGGGATTATTACTCCAAGCAATTAAGAATCGTTCAAAATTATAACGTCGGTCTTCCGATGGTGATAAACGTTGAATTCTCGCACCCATTTTTATGGTACGACTTTCGAATTCGGAATTGTAAGGTCGTCAACGGGTGCCCAAAGCAAATCACTACCCGTGCAATTTTTGCAACGAGTGCATACGCAAAAATAATGTGGTAGAGAACCACAATGACCCCAAAATGTTGGAGAAAGCTTCGTCAAGAAAGTCTTGAAAGCCATCAGCCGCCTTCTCATATCCCTCGAGCTGGCGGTTCCATCTATACTGATGGCAACCATCAGACGCCAAGTCATGAGGTCGAAAAGCCCACTTCTGTGGCCGTTTACTGGGTGTTATGCTGTTGCGAACGCAGCAAATCAAACGGAGAAGCTGGGTCATTACTCCGGATGTGAGGATCGGACACACAACGACAGGGTGGGGGGAATTACGCTAGATTCCAGGTTTTGGCACATTCAAAGGGACCCGCGCACAAAGTCAAGTTTGATGAGACCGAAACCGTCACGAGAACAGACAACCACGTGAGCCTCGAGCTATTGAAATCCTAGATCCGAAGCGCTTAGTCGATTATCAAGCCTGCGCAGAGTAATTAGACATGCGGGTAGGATGCGAGCGGCAAAAATGTCCAGTGAAAGCGAGCCCGATGGCCGACTAATTATCACGCTAAAACAACCGCTTTGATGAAATTACGGTAATTAGCGATGCAAACGTTGATGGACAAAGCTAACTCGCATATAACAGGACCGCTGGTGATGGAGGCAGGCCCTCTTAATTATAGTAGGCATGTAAGGGCACAACAACTGCGTTGTATTGAATCATCCGTTGGGAGCGCGTCTGGCGAAAAGATCCACTGACTAACCGTTAAACAGCTCACCCAGTGTCAAATTAAACACTTGGGTTTCATCCATTGCAAACTCGCTTGAAATTCCGGGAATTTTATGCGTTTACAGTCATTCTCTGGCACCATCTCTATTTCCCATAGTCAGGGGGCAAATGAATTAATAATTATTTGGACAAACGAAAATTCCTCTATCCGAAAATTACCTCATTAAATTAATTATTTACTTTGGAAGGCCAACACCAGCACTTGGACATTTTTCACACGCGCGCTTCTCGCATGGCTACTTCTTCTGCAATGAGAAAGTCTCAGCACATAATATAGAGGGGCGGTCATTGGGCTTGTTAGTGGAGTGCGGGCAGAGGAACTATGGTTTTAATAGCTCATGACTCACGTGGTTTTCTGTAATTGTGAGAATTTCGGTCTCATCAAAATTGAATGTGTGACTGGATCCCGTTGAATGAGCCGTTATTTGAGCGCCAGCTGCTGCTGCGGGCTCTGTCCTCCATGTCTAAAGTCACATTTCGGGTTAAGCGACATGAATTCTTCAACCACACCTGTATCAGATCCGTTAGACGACCCCATATGTTTGCTGCCCTGGCCGTGAGTCTTTTGGTTTCATGTCTTGTCGCCTAATGACTGTTTTGAGTCTGCGCGCGACCGACAGATTTCGAGGCGTTCTTGAAGAACGTGAGCGATCGCTAAAATTTGTGATTGGTTGATTTGGTCTCTCGTCTCTACTGTGCATGCATCGCTTAACGAAATTGGGGGGGGGGGTTCTCTTCCCTCTAAGCATCTGTCAAACATATTATAAGTCATCAACCTTGATTACGGCATAGGAAAATCGACTCACCCGAATCGCAGTTGGCCTTGCGCCAAACTCCACGATCAGCATTATGGTTAAAAGGGATAGGATAAGTTTTAGGGCCAGCTTTAGGGTGATGAAGATTAGTATCGGTGTTCGACCACAACCATTTCCCTGCAGTCATAAGAAGCTGATATAGAATTCATATGCAATTGCGTTGGTAGCTGAGTGATTGGCTATCGAAACTCAGTATTTGCGACATATTTGTCGCTTTCCTAAATGTCTTTGTTTTTAAACCACCTCAACCTGTACGATAAGGGGATATCAATGAAGGGCAGCTGGTTGTTTTCTTTCTCTTGCATTGTAACTCGTATATCCATGAAGACGACTTTGAGATTTCTGTGAATGTGAGCACTTGATCCCGTTTAATGATGAAGGTAGAATCTGCGGTAGATTAAATACTTATACATGGGTGATTAGATAGAGGAGAATAATAACCCGATTTCGCCACATATAGGGTCTCCGCACCAAACGTTTTCGGTTTTTTGTTCTTTCGATGATCTTTTAGATTTCAAGCATGTGCATTCGGGTTTCTAAGGTTTAAACCATGCGCATATCAAGCGCGGTTCCAATCCACGTAGCAGACCATTTTGGAGCTCCACTCCGGTATATACGATCCAAAATAGTCTCAGCGTCTTTGAGTTTAACGCTTTTCCGGTTTCTGCAGTAGAAATGGAACTTACAAACAATTGAACCACCAGTTAGCGTACGGTTGATGTTGGTTCCTCATAATCTGGAGCATTTGTTGTGGGATTTTATTTTCGAAGATTTTCACCCGCATTCGGAGACTCAAAATTGGAAAATACGGGGCTCAAAATCTGGTAGCTTGCAGGTGACTGTGTCGTTCTAGCTGTTGTTGTGTCGCGTCCTTACGACCCACGCCCTTAACACGGGACTGGAGCCTGCGGCGTGCCAATCTTTTTTCTCCACTGAGTTAGTGGCACATTAGGTCTTTCCTAGAGGTTGAGCCTTAGATAGGTTGCACAGCAGTCTTATGTCCTCCTCCTCCTCCTCCTCCTCCTCCTCCTCCTCCTCCTCCTCCTCCTCCTCCTCCTCCTCCTCCTCCTCCTCCTCCTCCTCCTCCTCCTCCCTCCTCCTCCTCCTCCTCCTCCTCCTCCTCCTCCTCCTCCCTCCTCCTCCTCATCCTCCTCCTCCTCCTCCTCCTCCTCCTCCTCCTCCCCTTCCTCCTCCGCCTCCGTTTCCCCTCGTCTTGAAACCATATGGAGGTTCTAATTGCTTCCGTTTCGTGCATAGCTCACTGGGCTTCTAAGAAACCAACTAATAATTATGACCCTTCAAACTCAAACAACAGGGAAATATTAATACGTGAGTTAAGTTATTCTGCCGCATCATAATGGGCAGTTACGCCAGAGCGCAACTTCCGCCAAAGGGCAAGAAATCCTGACAGCATATTAATCAAACACTTACCGACGGGCTGGACAACAGAACATTTACTGAGGACAGGGCAGAAAACCTGTATTTTGATTGACTATCCTCGAAGGTATTTGGTTTGGTTTGGACTCAACCGACCTTTTCAGAGGTTTAGATAGTGACGGAGCCTTATACACTGTTCTGTGTTTATCACCACTTGCATATTACAATTAATTTACATAATACTGAACTCGCTCTGCTTGTTTGCCCGCCGTTTTGTTTTAACGGTGGACATGGGGGTAGATATGTCGGAGAAGGATGGCCGACGACACGAAGGCTGCCAAATCGAGATTCAGGGAAGGTATATTGGGTTAAACCAGCTTTCGCTGATAGAAAGAATGTCCTAAAGGCTCTGCAAGCAGTTGCTGAAAGCTGGTTTGCTGTCAAGTGTTGCAAACTGTCCGCCGTGAGGATTCTTAGAACCCAGCGCGTGTATGCGCCCTTGTCGCCTGCAGCCAAGCGGCAAAAGGGGCAGCAAAATCGATTGGTTTCGAGCTCTCGCGAGACTATGGCCAGTTCTCACGCCGCCCAAGACGCGAATTGGCAAAGAACGGACAGAAGGGGCAGCGGCGACTTTGGAAGCGGACTGCCACAGATACCCTAGCCAGCGTAACGCCGGTAGCCTTGGGCTAAATACCTGGGGCGTGTCCATTTCCGAGCCCTACCCTTAACCCTAAACTGTACCGTTAACTGAAACATACCATTAACCTTAACCCTAACTTTCTCAGCATTAAGGCCACCTGTAATACGGGTTGCTTTTTTCCATGTCCCACTGCATAACCCTTTCGAATGTCATGATTTTTGAAGATACTACTAGACATTAAATGCCCTTGGTTGATATTTATTTAATCACGTCAATGATCAGATAGCCGATTAGTCCTATGGCCAGATTAATTGAGGGTTAATATACTGCTGTTAGACGGAACGGCGATTGTGCATGAAAAGGCTGAGAAAAAGTAGTGGTTATTCGATCAAACAAAGCTGTTGATGGATCTTTTTTCACTTTGACAAGCAAGTTCGAAACAGTTGTAACTTTTCAACCGCTGCTGACGGAACATAAAACAGGTGCAGCCCTTTTAATTTGTCAATAAGCCGTTCGAGTCAGACCTGAATGCCTGGACGAGAGTTCGGTAATCCGCATATCACGGAAGGAAATTCTCAGATGCTCCCTTAAAGTATGGCTTCAGCTGTTGAGACTTCTTACATCTAAAAAGGACGATGGTGGGGTGATCATTCCTGGTCTCGGCAGTCATTGCTCGGTTCTATCTTCACCCGGGAAAGGCAGAAGGATTGGATCGGAATTTGTTTGCTACCTAGTCAATTTGGCGACCTAAGCCTCGTTTACATGCCTTATCTACAACAATTAGACTGTTGAAGCGCCCCTGCAATTATTAGACATTAGAAGCTTTAAGGTTTGACTTGTATTCATGCTATTTTTAAGAAGTCGTTGGTGAAGATAGGAAAATAGTGGGTGCATTGGCACCAATCTATATGCTTGCAGTTAAGGTCCTGAAAGAAGCCTTGGTCATGACGGATCATGCGACTGCAGGTTATGGTTTTTTGATACTGGCAAACGAGGTGAAGCTAATTAAATTTGTATTTCAGCGTGTGAACTTGATAACCACCATGCTTAAAGACGCAAGACCGCAGACAAACGCCTCAATTAGGAATTTTTCCCGGAAACATAGTGTGCATGCCTACGTAGTCGTTGAGCCAACTCTTTTTGGGTATAATTAAACCTTAACCTATACAAAACTGCAATCACAGCAGCAAATATGCGTATCGTGCAATTTTACAGAAATACTCAGTTAGTATTTTAGTTAATACCACACAAATCACTGCCCGTCCAAAAGTGTGAGACATTATTTTTTAACTGGACCGTGCAGCTATACTCGGTAAGGTACATAAAATCGATTCGTTCGATAGCTTTCACTTTTCGGTACATTTTGAGTCTGCTTTTGCTCTCTAGCAGCAATGCGGCCGGTTCTTTCCAGAAAGATTGAGGTGCCTTTACAGTAAATACTGGAGTTCATTTGTAAATTAAGCTCGCTGCAGTTTCACTTCCTCTATTACTAGAGCCTTCGCCTTAAAAACGAATGGTTACCGTTCAATCGTCCTTATCGACAATGTTCACTCTGCTTAGCAGCATGCTCGACGCAGGGACGGTGACTTCCGTTTGAGTTACAACAGACTTGTGCAGCATCTACCGCACTCTCTCCTCCTTCATGCACTTGAGTCCAGTAATAAGACGGCGTCAGGACGACTGTAGGCGAGATCAGCTGCAGCCCGTTTACGCGTGCCAGACGCACGACCCCAGGTTTTTACACGGAAGGGGTGCTCGGCTGAAATCTCACACTCGTGAGGGATCCATAACTGTCACAATGAAAAGTAGTCATTCGGCCTGACTCTTAGTCTACCAGTCGGGCACTCTGCCTAGGAAATCGGTCACGGTCACATAATAAACATAGGTTTTCAAAAAAAGGAAGAAAAGAATATAAATTTTAGCTTCAATATTGATGATAATTTTGACTTGTTTTTCTAGAATTTCCCAAACATTAATTGTACAAGTTATAATTCTTCTTGAAACCTGTTTACTTTTCCACCAAACGTTCACATTTTGCACTCTTTTTAAAGTAAGCGGTGCTTCGTATTTCCATCCCCTTTTTATTGACTTGACTACTAACCTGCAAGTGAACAGTAAAATGTATATTTTTTTCTTCCGAAAATCCTCTTACCAGCAGTTGAACAGCATCCCAGAGGCCATCTGAATTTATAACGAAAGCTGACCGTACACGTAGGAACAATCGTTGAAATTCTTCTTTCAGGTCGTGCACAACAGAGCAGCCACTCAGTGTGGAAGATTTTGCAAAGCTGATCTAAAATGCTCTTTTTAAGCAACTCCGTTGCAGAAGAACATAAGCACTCGTCTTGAAGTTCCGATATCAGCGCTTCAAGTACATTTTCCAGAACCTTCTGTGCTTCTACCTTCCAATAGGGTTATGTGTGAAGCAATCAGGGAAACTCAGACGAGCCCCTTATCACTGGAGTGACCGCATATAATTTTCTCCAGAATATCGAGATCAAGCGTTCGGGGCCTCACATCCACTATACAGCCATTTCTCGGCTAGGGACGGCTAAACTTCATAAACTCGTAAATCGGTTTACGCCGAATTATGAAATGGCGTCTGGACTTCCATGCCTAAACAGCCTACTTCAACAGTAACCTCGCAACTAGTTGGAAACGAGGTTGATGCGGCAGCTTAAGTCATAAGGAGACTCTAGCCGCTACGACCTTCAGACCCGATCCCAAATAGGAGGGAAAGAAGTGGGATACCAGTTGAACGGATGCCATATTCAGTACAGAACTATTGAAGAAGAGGTTGTTAGACATTAGCAGCTGGACGAGAGCACGTCCGGAGTCGCCAGAGCGGCGTCCCGAGTGCGAGTTGGGGAGTCTTCTCAACGCCTTGGGCGAGAGTACGCCCGAGACGGCCTTGAAGATGATTGGCCAGTTTGAACAGCTGTGATGGGCTGACAAACAGACTGCCACTGGTACTCACGAAAACTGCAGCTTTGCAACAGGCTCCCGCATTTGGACCGCTACAAGGTCAAGCAGGAAACCGACGAACAAACTGTTAATACTTGGCTCTCACAACAAACACTAGTTTTTATGCTGCCAGCAACAAGGTAACACAATTGACGTGGTGAGGTAGTGATGATCATGCGCATGTTCTTCCCCAGATAACAGCGGTGTCAAAAAACAACGCCGACCTTTTTCGAGACCAGCAACCAACCGCCCACTGCAGCATAAATCAGACAAAAATGGCTGAAGGGAGACGTGTGATTCGTGTGCAGTATGCATGCGAGCTGTGTGCAGGTCCATGAAGAAACCCTAAAGTATCGATCTATATTCTTCGAATTTAGATACGATTTAAATGGAAAATTTGATTACCACTAAAGAAAAAAATAGAGTTCACATAATAAATTCAAGCCAGTCACATGACGGAAGAAACTATCAGCCTGTAGCTAGCACCTAGGGGTAACTCCATTTTTGTCATACTTACTAACTTTTGTCTGCCCGGGTTCAGCCATTTTACATCGAAGTATTTGAACTAAGGACTAAATTCCACGCTTCTGCACCAGACTGTGGAAGTAAGATGCTTCGTTAGATTTCGAACAGTATGTGTTTGTGTGGTGGACTACCTTTGGATGGAAACAACATAAAGTGACCCAAAAAGTTGGTAAATCCGTTTACTTGATAACGAGCGTTTAAAATGCCAACAAATACTCTTTACTCTTTCCTGTAACTGCAAAGTTACAGGAAGATTCAAACGTATGAAAAGAGATTTATCCCGTATAAACACGCAACGCAAGATATACTTTTGCTTCTGAGATTACAGTGTTTAATTAGACGCGTAATCTGTCACTCTTTTTTGAGCTCTTTTCACCCACGGGAACGGAGGCATTCCCAGAAATCTCTTTTCGATGCGTGTGTGAGAGAGAGAAAGATACAGGACAGGAGGCCTTCAATTTGAAATAAAAGTTTCCAGCAGAACAGCCACCTAAACACTAAAATGTGAAAATGGGTGTAAAGACATCGTTTTCTTAAGTTTAAAAATTATTGCAAATATACATTTACTACCAAAAGGTTACATTGAAATTAACTAACGGTCTACATCAGTCACAGCGTGAAGAACCGATTCGGAACATTTCACGGAAGGAAACAGTCAGGTTTATGTACTGAAGCAGAAAAGTGCCCATGGGTGAAAATCATTACGAAAAGTTTTAAAGTAACTTAACAATAAAATCCGTTTCATTTCTAGTGTGTGCATAAACATCTGATTATAGCTATAGCAAAGGATAATGCTGCGAACAAGGGCAGAAATAATATAGGCGGGTGATGTGGAAATATGCACCATTTTTTGTTTCAAGTGGTGTGAACCTAAAGTTAACGGTAGTTGATGCTTCTTTAAGACTGCATATGAAAAAAAAGGACATCTGAAACTACGCTACTGACAAGGTCGTCATCTCCTAATGAAGGCTTAGGGCTTGGAGACTTCAAAGGGACTTTTAATAAAAACGCTGTCACAATATATTTGCACACTGCGGCTTTGTGCTTTGCAGAACGAGTCACCATTCGAGCTATAATTAAAAGAGTCTGTTTAGCGTGTAAATCTTTAAGACAAAAAATAACGCGCTACCATCGGAGGGCATTTCCGGCCCACACGCGTGGCCACTTCATATCCCACACAATGTTCTCTGCACCAGGCCACTTTTGTGTAGCAGTGAGGTTCTTCCTTCTGTTTTCTTACCCTCAATTGTCTACTGACATCTCAAGGAAGCCCTTCCATGAGGGGTTTTCTGTTTGAAAATTTCATTTCCACTTGATACCCTATCCTCATCAATGCAAATCAAGAAGATATGAAAAGCCAACCAAAAGAACCACAGTAAAAATGGCGGCCTATCACTACCGCTTAGGACGCTGGTGGCCTTGCAGAAGGGACGTTGTCCTTTTAGGCCTGATTTTACGACTGTGAAGCATTCTTTTCAGACGAAATATATATTAACTGTGGTGAGTATGCAATTATAAGGGGATAATTCAGAAGTGACTGTTTCCTGCGAGACAGACGAGCTCGTTATCAGACGTCCAACAACGGTAAATTTAGAGATTAAAGCCCTCTGCACAACCTATACCCCCCTGACGGTGAACAGCCATTTCTTTCCGGAAGTTAATGTGAAATACCACCCAGCCTACTGCAATCCACCAATTCTGATACAGTAAGTTAACTGCCCATGCAGGATTTCCTAAGCAATCAATCTAGAATCCACCAGATAACTACCAGGCACAATTAATTAGTAGAGGATTTTGGCAGATTTTAATAATTCCTTTGAAATACGTATCTTGCTTAGCCGGAGGCGGGGTTGGCATAGAGCCTATTTCGCCGATCGACTCGCCGATTAGTAAGAAATAATCTAGGGGCGATCACCCAGCGATAAAAATGCAACATGAGCTGCAGTTAACTTCACGCTTTTTAAGTAGTAAATGTACATAGTAGGACTAAGTTATCCTTGAAATCAGTAATATAGTAAATTCTTCGCTTCTAATTCCGCACGCAGTGCATATGATAAGAAAACAGTAGATAGGTAAACAATACAGAATCCATGCTTGTTTTTCACTTCTCAGAGTACAGGTGCGGAATAGGGAACCAGATTCTGTAATCAGGGAGTTTTGTGGTCTTAATTGTATTCTACCATTATGAGATTTTCTAAAAGACATTTTGATGGCCAAAAACAGATCAACAGAAAATGCTCGTTGGTAATCGAAATGGCTTTACATTGTATAACTGCCTTCTAAGACCCAGGACTTAGGCGATCGGACATACGCGTTGCATAGTCTAACTGCAGCGGTGTTCCTCTAATACGGCTTCCATACGGCAGAATTGCAGCTATACGCTTGAATGTAAACTCGCATACGGTTGAAAATAATAATACAAATGACGGTAGGTCACGCTTGCCGTCAAGCATCCACTCACGAATGTGATGAATAAATATTGTTAAGCCTAAAAACCACTTCCATAAAAACGTGCGGCTGACTACAGCATATATATATTTTGTCAGCCTAATAATCAGTTGAATTAATTGGGCATATGACTGCATGAGCTGATCATCATGACTGACTTTCAGGCGTATACTGCACACAGTTTCAGTATATAGCCTTAACTGGATCGTTTTCTGTTAGACAGAGAGCTTCTTCCCTTTGATATTGTCAGTGGAGAAATCCCCAAACAAAAAGTGGCTTAAAATTCTTAGCAAGTTCAAAGATCAGTTAATCTAAAGAACTGGTAAACTTTAGATTCGGACGGACCAATGGTCAAAAATTCGTCAAATTTAGCTTTGCCAACCAAACGTTTTTGGACTTAAACGTTTCAAGGAGGAGGAAAGAAACAGAAGAGACGTAAGACAGGGCGAACAGAGTAAGGTGGCTCCCATGGATTCTCTAAGCTTCAATTAATGGCACTGTTTTGTATTCGATCTGCTAACGATAAATTTTGCATTAAATTTGACGACAAGAACTGTTTGTACGACTCCCCTAACCCGGCAACGAATGTTAATCCTAAAGAAAACAACGGATAAGGTTAGAATTGGGTTTAGTGTTAGGTTGGCGTGTAGGTAGGTGCGGATAGGTAGGGGTGCATTACGATCTAATACAATGTGAAAAACCAGCTCATTTGACCGATGATGGTGGATAGATAAAGAACGTTTAATTGCCAACGCGATACCGCCCTTTCTCATTCTTTAAATCACCGCACTCCTGTTGCCACCGTCGCCGTATTGCATGCATACCTATCCATGGTTTTCTTTAGGGTGGGGTGGGGTCGTAGAAGAAATCATTAATGGTTAGGAGGGTCACAAAATCATTTCATGCCTATTTGACTCATTTTTGGAAACTTCAACGGCCTCGGCGAGTTTTAAACCTACGACAGCCAAAGCTTTAACCACCTGAGCTACGGAGACCTACAAGAAGCCATGACTTTAATTCCACTTGGTTCAAGTCATCCGCCCAGCAGACTACAACATACTGAATACATCCATTATGTTATATTAAGCTGACTGTCCAAAACGATCTTCTCCGTAATTAATATACAATCGACCAGATGTCTACTGGCATCATAAAATTAATTGGTGTTTTGGTTGATACAAATGTGAAAAAATCGGCGGGTAACATGACTTAAGTGTTATTAAACCCATGGCTTCCTGTGAGCCTCGCAGTTCAGGCGGTAAGAGCGTTAGCCTCGCCCTTGCTATCGTGGGTTTGAATCCCACCACGACCACCGACTTTTGCATCGATTGGGTCAAATACATTATTGAAATCTGCCAAAGCACCAATAAACTTTTGCGTTCGGCAAGAGCAATTTCGCACGCTCCAGGAATGATTGAGTTAAGTATATCCGTATCGGAAGAGTAGTTCACGAAGGTGCAAACATAGATGCAACTTCTATCCCCTGACGCTCCCGTCTGCTGACAGCTAAGTGGCGGTCTGGTAACAGCAAGAAATAGAAGTGCTCGAGCACAATGCTTGATCCACGGCATCTATAGGGGGTCACCCACAGGAACACAGGAGAGGCTTTTTAGAGCACTAAAACGAAGAATATGCACAAATTGTAACATGCTAAAAGCAGATTCTAACGGGTACCACTGTATGCGTTGCCAGTTCAGAAGGAACGGCTCTCATCAGCAGATACCTGCGGACTCGCTGGTACTAGGTAGTAGAGTGTTCAGGCGGGTTATGAATGACTGAATAGAAGCGTCCGCGGGCTGGAACCAATCGAATGACTGCGGCGACGTGCCTAGAGGAGGGTGAAGTGGCTCTGTAGTGAGCAGGAACCGTTTGAACACCAAAGCACAGAAGGCGAGTAACACAATAATGGGAATCGCCTGCAGCCCACCGACTGGTGACCAGTGTGCGTGGCCAGATCATGCGCATCTGGGAGCGACGAAATCCGGGAGAGCGTCCGAAAGCTTTCGGCAACATTTCCTGCGTTGAATGGTTCTACAAGGATCAAAAATCTCGAATAAGTTGCAGGAACGGAGAGGCTACTTTGACGGTGAAGGTCACTAGAGCTTGTAGTTAGTCCCTGTCTGGGACAGAAACATACCTTCACCTTTCCAATCGCTGGATTGATTGAGAGAAAGATTATCCAAGCGTGGAAATCCAGTCAAGCGTTGCTAACCAGAAGTGTCTAACTCACACCCGCATGCCACAACGATAAGTAATTGAGCTGGAAGATACAATCCGATCATAGAACTAATGACAGCCACAAAGGTTCACACAAGTATGCACAATGACATGACATTGGGTTCATTCGTCAGTTCCTAACTGAAACCCCTCTACTAAGCGTTTTTATGCCTGAGGTTTGACCCCATAATCTACGTAAATTTCAAGAAAATGAGCCCTTCTTTCTAGCAATTAATTCTGCAACAGATGAAAAACCCTGGGGAATATACTTCTCTGGTCGTTTGCCTTGCATACTCGTACTGCTTATTGGAACTTTTAGATCACTTTACATGTTTAATCATTTGTGCTGTGGCAGACGTCAGGTCATTCGAGTATAAACATGTCTACTATTCTATTTTGCTTCAGATAAAGGCCCTTGTTTGAACTGTGTTCAAAACACCGCTCCAAATCCCAGCTTACAGTCAAGGTCAGAATTCTTCAAACAGACGATCAACGAATTTACCGATTTACCGGTATCGGGCCTGCCGCTTGCAGCAACCAGCAGAGCCGTTGAAAGGCAAAACAGCAGACGCCTAAGGACCGCCTTATTTCTCCTATATATGCATATATATGTAAATCTCAATGTAATAATCCATCGGTAGCCACCGTCCCTTGCTTACCTCCATTACCGTCGATATATTTGACGCTCGTAGCAGGAAAGCCTCAGAATAGGGCTACCACGGACCGAAAACATGCTTGCATTGCAATGCATACCTTATTCCTGTGAATACTATGTCAAGCTCTGACTAAAGATTTTAAAAATTGTATTACTCTATCCTATTTCTTAACCAAAACCATTTTGGTTGGCATTTCGCATGTGTTTATGTACCATCCAGCCTGTAAGGAATAGGAATCTGCGAGGTGGCCTTATGAAAACAGGAAGGAAGTGATATTTGAAAAAGCCTGGTTGTTGGAAGGAAAATGTGTGCAATTTAGGCCTTACAAATACGATGAGAATGCATGTCAGGGCGCAAATAATGGGAATAATAATCATAATGAGGTCAGTTGGATGCTACAACTGGCATACAGCTTTGTAAGATATAAAACCCGAGGATTAGCCAGTTTAGTACTAAAACGTTACTGAGAATATCAAAGATGTGAAGCTGATTCGACAGACGAGACTCAACCATCGAGAGGGTTTTCACGAAGCACTCTGGACAAAGTCTTGAGTGCAGGAGAATTAGGACCGTCGGTTGTCAGTGCGAAAAGGGAATGAAGTAAAAATATCGGAAGACGTCATTTTCGTCAAAGCTTATCCTGCTTCTATGGTTTCCTGGGGCTGAAATATTGCAACTTACGAGTTCCATCTCCTATAGTAAGTTTGGGCCAATTTTCTGGTTTAGCAGTTTGATGACATGTTTCCAGCCTAAAGTTTTGGTGTACTTAATATAAGAAAGTACAACGTTTACCTTCATAGCACTTCCGATGACAGACTACGGTAGATGGGGGAAAATTATACAACTATAACAAGTACCACCGGTTGGAGCCAAACCACCGATCCCAAAAGAAGAAACTGCGCCGGGTTATATGCCGGTCAACCTCAGATACCGTGCTTCTCGACTGTATGAGTAATCATATTCCCTTGTATATGACCCACACTGCAAACCTAAGGCATGCCACGTTAGAGCACGTTTCACAATATCAATAGATCGATGTTCCGACTCAACCAGGCAATCTTTGCTGGCTGTGCGGGTTTCGACGCTCGGCTAGTAATAAACCATTATTCCAAAGTATTGAAGGTGGTTAGCGAATCAAAATCACGTTAATTAGCCTCATAGCCCTTATCTCTGGGCCAATAAAACACACCCGACAACGCAAATGCTGCCATAGTAGAGAGCGATAATCGCCGTCGCATGCTCACTGTGTGTACGGGCTAGACGTCTGAGTTACCGATACACAAAGCTGCTCTTGTCCCAGCGTTTTTTCGAGCCTGTACTGATGGCATGTAACCAAAATATTTTCAGATGGATCGTCAGCTACACTCAGTAAACGTCTTCGCATCCAGGATAAATTTATCTCGCATTTCATGACTGAAACTCAGGACAACCATCATTCGACTGTAAAAACGTGAGCATTGATGATCCACACATGAAATTACCTATACTGAGTGGATATGCACTGCATCTATCCCACTCTTTATTCCCACACTCGATCTTTGTCAAAGGGAACAGAGAGTAAAGGTGTTAGTGGGCGGATGCGAGTGAAGTGGCTCAAAAATCTGAACAACCATTCTACGGCTTCCACGCTCGAATAAGTTCTTACTACAGAAGAATCAAGCCCCAGCAATTTTACCAATTTTGCATATGTAAATGTAGCAAAGAACACATTGAGAGGCAGTGTTTGCTATCTGACTCTCAGCCATATGTAAGGCGGGCTTACCCCGACAGCTGAAAACCTTACTGAAAGACGCGAGGCGTCGACAAATGATAATCCCCAACACAAAAGTCAGGGAAGGCAGATTAGGTGGGACAAGCTTGTAAAGAGGCCAAAGAGTGTACAGAAAGCTCAGCAAGCCACTAGGATAGGTCCTATCTTCAGAGGCGTGTGGATCAGTGTCCATGGTTGAAATTCTTAAGTTTCTGCAGCCAAACAGCAAAGGGTGCAGCGATAATTGGTTTCGAGCTGTCGCTACGCCAGAGTCTAGTCTCGGACGATCCCAGTGGCGAATAAACAGGGAGCATAAGGCGGACAGAACGGGCACATGACTAAACCGCTGAGCTGGCGATCACAGAAGTGCACTGCCGCAACATTACAGGCTATGATTACCAACCTATCACTTTAGTTTTACATTGCCTATGTCAGTTTATACTGAGGTAGTTAAGCACAACATACGGGTTGGGCTGACTTCGCCCTTTCTCCCATGTGCCTGTCCTAGTAAAGGCACTTAGAGAGCATGTTGGACAAAGCGGTTGCTTTGGTGCGGTCACCGTCCAACGCGTGCCACAGAGGTGTGCGGACCTCACATATATAAAAGTGACGAGAGACCTCGTTAGCTAGGCAGTTATCAACCTTTAGAGCCACGAATTTTAGAGCTTCATGATGAATCAAACTTGTCAGGCATGTTTTCTATGTTGAGGAGTTGGCCGATTTTTCGTGAGGATGCTCCCCAAAATCGGCCTCAGTCTTTCTCCCATCTCCCATGCACCAGTGGCCTGTCTAACTAATCCCAACCGCAATGGACTTGGGCGCAGTCACTGAAAGGATTGGAACCTGCGTCAAGCCAGCACCACATGCCCAAACCTAAACACCCTGATCATAAGAATTCTAAATTCAGTAAAAATGACCTAGAATCTCGTATTTGAAAGTCACCGCATTCACATGTAATCGTGGAGAAACAATAGAAATTTGTTGATGAGCGCTCACAGATCGATCCGCAGAAACAATAGATCTAATGAAAGGTAAAAAACAATTTTTACATGACCTCTTCATTTACCTTGACCTTATCCGTGAAAGCGAAACTGGACGGTCACTGGAGCTACTGGAACTAGGAAAGTTGACACAAGGCAGCAGACAAGGAAGCAATTAAATCGTCAGCAAACTGAAAAGACAGTAAGTACCTGAACTCCTTGACCTGGTACTCGCTGGGCACTGATATTGATATTCGTTATAGAAGAGAGACAATCATGAGGAGGCCTAAGTAGATGTAAACTGGACTAATGCATATAAAATATTTATTGCTTGTAGCTGTTTTCTGTAGCACTAAGTGGCAATAACAGTTTCTCTCCAAATTGATAATGGTGGAGGTTACCCACGTATACTCACTGCCTTCTGAAGCGCAAACCCTTAAGGATACGGCCTGGGTAAAGAGTATACTAAGGAGAGAGTAAAAAACGGGTTTAAAAACCGTTTCCTAGCTGAGCAATAAAATCGATCTTGGGAAAAAGCGCTATGTAGTAAGTACTTGTCACGACAGCTTAAATTCTTAGGGAAGACCATAGCCGCTACGACCTTCAGACCCAATTCCGTATAAGAAGAGAATAAGTGGGACGCCAGTTAGGAGGATAGTATATGCTGCACAGAACTAGGAAAGAAGAGGGTGGTAGCCGGATGAGAGCACGAGAACGGTGTCCTAAGTGTGAGACAGTGGCGAGGCCGTGTGAGTCAGCCATGAAAGTGATTGGCCGGCTAGGACAGCCGAGATTGGCTCTCACTGGTGCGCCCGTGCAAGTAGTCGCGAGGTTGAGTGTTGCATTATGTGCACGGAGTTGGGCCACTACAAACTCCTTGCCTTCATTAACGGTTACAGACAAAACAGGTTTCCAGCAAATGTATATATTCTCATGCTACGCTAACAACGGATGTGTGAAACTGACGCAGCCTAAAAACTGTACGTTTTTGCATGGGTATTCGACGAGGTATCGATAAATTTGCGGTTCAAGTTCATATATCGGTGTAGTCTTCCATCTGTGTGGGCTTCGTATTTCAGCTGCCTGCAACGAAAAAAAGTGTTACTCGTAAATTAGTACAACTGCGTACTATTCCAAAGTTGTACACGACAAAAGGTTTTCACGCAGCGGTTTATTCAGGGGATGCAAGGAAAAAATAGTCGCAATGAAACTATACCAGCTTTATCCTATATAAATCACCCGGCAGATGTTTTGGATAATCATTTTGGTCTACAACCTTTTAATGTTCTTCCAGCCCAAATACGTCAACGAAAGCTTAGTAATGGCAAATAATTTTCATAAATTCAAACTATTTTTCGGCCAAAGCAACCGCGAATTTCATCTGGCCTTTAGAGGTAATGAACTCAGTGACAGCTCGATTTTCACGAATGACCATAACCACCACAACATGTTGGATGCAGGAATAGTAACTTGCGCGTGAACTAGCTTTTAGTGAGAATGGACGTGTACAGAGTCCGCCGCACTCTCTCCTCCCTCGCCCCCTGGGCCCGGTTGCAAGACCAGGTCAAGAAGGCCGGAGGTAGGATCAGACCCAGGTGGCTGACAAGCCTAAACATTCCGCCTACACGTGCCACACACGACTGGTCCGCACACAATGAACCCGGTTTTTAAAAGACAATAAGATGTCAGTGTGAATGCCATCTAAGTCGGAGTGTTATACAGGCCACATTATGATGGAGTCATCCCAGCCTGATCGTCCGTCCTGAAGGGATCAAGTTATCCCGTCAGTTGAATTCCACAGAGGCCACATTAAAAAGGTGCCATTTCAGCCTGAATCTTGTCCACCAGCCGGTGACTCAACACAAACACAAACTGGGGTGACTTTGAGGTCTAAGTTGAATCGCCAGCAGATACCGTTGCAAGCAATGGCTTTTAGTCTTGGGGCACACGTGCAGCAGGCCAGCCACACGGATAAAAAGCCGCGGATGACACTCTTCACTTACGTGAGAGTTGTCGTTTGAGAGCATGCGTTTTGTGGTATTAGGTATGGGCATGTGTAATGTAGGTGCTGGCGTGGAGATATGTGGTGATGGGGTATGACTGGCTGTGTTCCACCGCTGGCTTCCATGGAGGCGCATGCCACCTAAAAGGTCTATGTGGTGAGTGAATGTGCATGGGCAGCGCGGACAGAGCAGGCGGGTGTGGTGGTTGTATGTTGGTGCTCCCGGCACTGGTTCGTCAGTGTCTGTGTGATGTATTCGGAAGTGACTGATCAGGCTGATGTGTGAGGTGAATCCGCGATCGCAATGAGGACAGGTTGGAGTAAACTTCCCATTGCTAGGGATTGGGGCGGTGGTGGTGAGGTAAGTGGGTGACGGAGCGTAGGAAATGATCTTCTAGGTGATGGAAGTGGATGAAATTGTGCTAGTCTCCGCAGTCGTTGTTGCGAATATTGCGGTAGGCAGAATGGTGTCGGTGATCGAAGGCAGCGGGGCATCGGGAGTGTGATCACCGGTGATGGTGATTGTCGTCATGGGCGCCTGGGGGGAGGGGTTTAATCAGGAATCCTGATTGGGTCATTTATGGATGCAAAATTTGAGGCTGTCGGGTTGTCGCTGCACTGCGTCTGGAGAGGACTGAGAAGGCCGACTCGTGCACAGAATGTTCGTTGGCAGTGTGGGCATGTATGGAGGAGAAAAGCGTTGGCGTTGTGGATCGAAGGCGCTTGTGACTTGCAAGCCACCCTTTTGGTTTTGGATGCGGCGATCCGGCTTACTTCGAAAATTGCTGCACCAGTCTTCCCTGCTACAATCCAGAAAGATCTGTCTGAGCGAGGGCTTCACAGGTCTCTGGGTTGATTTTCATTCACTTCATATAGTTCTTTAAAGTGTCCTTGTATAGTCGTATTTGCCTATATTGTTGGCAAGTACCTGGAGGGACATTTGTGTCCACGAGTCATTTGGGAAGTCACTCGCCTTCCATCCCCACGATATGGTCGCTCCATGGCAGTTGCAAATACTTGAATGTGGTGTGGATGCTGAAAATTCCAGTCCAATTCACAATATTCGCGTCCAGGCGTCTGTCTCGTCAGCTAATCTTCAGTATTCTGCGGAGGAATGTGAAATATAAATAATTCAGCTTCTTGGCTTGGTTGAAGTAGACGGTCCAGGTTTCCGCTTCATACAGGGGTTTCCTGAAGACGACGGCTTTGTTCACCTTCAGTTTGATATTTAGATGAAGACCATGGCGATCCTATGCAGAAGCTTGCAGTCGGACAGCCTGGCTGGTTTTGGACATACGATGCACAACTTCAATGTCAATTTTTGAGCTGCATGAGATTGCGTTTCCAGGTGAGGCGAAGTTTTATATGGTTTTGAGCCGTCGAAGTTGATTCGAGAGGTATTGTATTTTGTTTTGGAGGATGTTTGGTTTATGGCCACCATTTTGTCCTATTGATCGTCCGTCGGAAGTTGATGCAGCCTGCGCTGAAGAGGTCCATGCTCATTTGCGTGTCCCTTTCGGTCGCGCTATTGAGGGCGCAGTCGTGCGCACATAATGGTAAATGCATCCCCGATCGCGGCACTGGCAGCTACTGATATATTTTCTCGTCCACGGGTGAGATAAAGAGAACGTGCTGGTGAAGAAGGCGATCCACGACGTCAATGACTGGACGGATCACTACCCCGTCAGTTCCAAGGCGAGGCTACAACTGCAACCTCTTTGGTGGCCACAAGGTAAGCAATGACCAAGTTAACTTACTGTTTTTGGATTTGTCTGTTCATCACTTTTTTTCAGCAATCAATGCGCTTAGCGGATCTAGTAAAATCCAGATGATGACGCCACTGTGGCGAGCAAATTTTGTTAACTGAGGAACGACCTACATCTCAGTGTCCTTACCATCGCCCTTCACGCACGTCGCCAACACCCGGTCTGGTTTGATGGTAACAACGCCGAGTTCAGCAATCTGCGTGCCGGGAAGAACAGTCTTCATTAAACGTACACGGAACGAGATCAACGAAGTGGCCTTCGTCGGATGGCGCCGCGTTGTGCAGCAATGGCCGCGGGAGATTTAGGATGCCCGAATAGTCCATAAGGCCAAGGATATCCAAGGGTACGCGTATCGATACTGAATGAAAAAAAAAATGTTGAACTCCGTGAAGGTCATCGACATCATGAGGACGGCACTGTTGCTCACGTCCAATGGAACCACACTTCTCATACAGAAATCACAAATTCTGAAGCACTGGGAGGAATACTACAGAAGTGTACTCAATCGCCCCTTAACAATCTCCGACGCATCCATCGACCAACTCCCCCAAGTGGCAGAGAACAGTGACCTAGGTCTACCGCTTTCCCTACCAAAGACCGTCCGGGTCTTGCAACTACTCATCAAAGGGAAAGCACTGGTGGCCTACGCGATCCCGGTTGAAGTCTACAAGCGCGGACGCCCCTCACTGATGAAATGATATTCCAGTTATAGCGCTAAGGACAAGTTCTTCAGGATTTTAAGAATACGACCCTTGTCCATCTTCGTAGACGGAAAGGGAACCAGCAACGCTTTGATAACTACAGAATTATCTTGCTGCTTAACATCGTCGGGGAGATCTTCAATCGTATTCTTCTAATTCATCTTAACAGTCACCCAGGACAGGGACTACTCCTAAAAAGCCAATGTGGATTTCAAAGACAGCGTGGCAAAACCAACATGATCTTCGCCGTTCGCCAGCTACAAAAGAAAAGCCTATCTTTCCACTGCATTCGTAGATCTGACGCAAGCCTTGGACCCGGTGAATCGCGATGGACTGTGGAAACTTATAGATAAATTCGGTTGCTCTAAGCGATTCACGCACATGGCTCATTAGCTCCAAGACGATATGATGACGTGTTTCACTGACAAAGGAACAGTCTGAGGCATTTGTAGTGACCAACAGAGTGAAGTAGGACTGCGTACTTACTCCTCACTCATTAGCCTGATGCTCACTGTCATGCTGACGGACTCCTGCCATGATTAGTGCTCTGATATACGGAGCGCCTACAAGACTGATGGGCAACTCAATAGCCAGCGCATGCAGTCCCCAACGCGTCTATCCACAGCTACGATCAAGGACCTGCTGAATGCCATACAAGTTCTGTGACCCACGCACGTTCTGTCAGTTGCAATTTAAGATATCCAATGGGCAAGGTAATAAAGAGTTCCATCAAGACTGCATTGCAAGGTTCACTTGCATATACCGTTTCTAAAAAATCCGACTTTACACTAGGAAGACAAAACCAAACCGCTAGCTCATGTCCCCTCAAGGCGTATCCAACTCCTCACCTGCTTCGGCGGAACAAGCGAAAATTGTCAAAATTAACAGGATAGTTCGTGAGAGAAGGGATGATACGAGAATAAGCAGCAATACACCCATGGATCTAGTAGTTGTTAGCCACTATGTAGACGGCGATTGGTTGCTTCCAAGTATGGGAAATGCCCAAAGAGTAACCCAATTATGTGAGCAATCGGTGTGCTCTCATTTACACATACCTCGGCACCATCATGAACCCGGAAGATTTGCCGGAGGGAAAGCGCAACATATGTCTGGGGTCGCTGAGTGAGCAAAGGACGCAGTTAAACGGTTTTGAAAAGGCGTGGCTGTCTAAGACGCAATCGGTTAGTTATAAAAATACTCTCCAGACAGTGAAAATTGTCTAATGACAACTGCATCCGTACGTAAGGAGTTTTGAGGGCAGTTTCGAATACTTTTCACAACGCATTCAAGTCGGGCGAATAAGCCCGACAGATCGGAGGTTCTGTTGCATATGGTTTTGTTCTTCGGGTAGACTTCTACGCAGGATTGTAGTTCTTCACTGATGTAACCTTTTACTTTAACCATCGCCCTTGAGGCGCTGTGCGACCTCCCGACACACGCAGCAGTATAGTAGAAAATCTGGGTGGGTATACACACTCTTCTGCGACAGACTTCGAGCAGGCGTTTATCACGGTCCTTGACAGACTGAAGGTTCCGAACTCGAGATAACTGCATCCTTGCTTCCTATAATGAGTAAAATGACCTGGGTTTGAGACAACAGCATTAGCGTCTTGAAGCGGATGAGAAGATATTTACTCATATCACCGGCGCGGTCTTTCCCATGTGACTGGACACGCGTGGATATGTTCTAGGCGGCCTGGTGGGCATCTCGTGAACACGGATTACCGTGGTAAGAGGTTTCCGCAAAAAGTACCTTTGAAGGGTAGATAATAGCTACTAACACTGATTACAGAGAAATCGCTATCCTTAGGCTGTCAATTCGACAGTGCCCTGGTTCTTGACAGAGGCTAACTACTACGATTACGTTTCTTTGGTCCGAGATTTCTACCTTGATTTTTTAACTTGCATGAATAAATAGGTTCGGTAAGAACATTGAGAGAAGCAACCTACAACCATCAGGCCTTTGAAATGTTACCCTTATAGAGCTCGCCCAGTGTTAAGTTAGCCGCTCTTTGGAAGAAAGTCCAACACAAAGTAATGCGGCTTTCAACAATAATGCAGGCATGATAATAAAACAGAGTAACGGGATATAGTCACATTGATGAAGTGATCAACAGTTCATGAGACCTCAAAAATCGTTTGAACCATTAAATTTTCTGCAAAAGCGAAACCTGCTATAGTCGTCCTCGGCTAGGATGAGAAAACGTACAAATCTGGTATTTGTCTGACAATGTGCACCGAAACTTCGACACTGCTCTATTATATTACATGATCAACCGAGTAGAATCTTAGTGTACTACGTCATGCGATAGTTTTTGTGTCAGACTTAACTGGGTTATGAATCTGACGGCAACATTCCACACAAAGCCCATACTTGCGCTGTGTCGCAGTTTGTCACATAAGCTGAAACAAGCCAAAAATCTGTAATGGGTGCGACGGCACAGTTAACGGATCTGGTTCCACGCAATGTCGGTAAGGATTAGTCTAAAAGAGCTTCACCGCAGATTTCAGAAGTGACTTCCGTCTGCCAACCGCGTCAGAGAGGTGCGGAGCCGACAGGAATGTAAAAGAGACCGACTGTTGGACTGCGAATTCGTCAAGGCCTGACAGCCACCGTAACTTATCGGTAGCTAAAGCGAATACAAAGCCATTGTTATCATTACACCGACATTAACATATAGACAAATGAAGCGAGGCAATGAAGACTAGGGTGTGATGGAGGCCAGCAACTCGGACGTTGTCAGGCTCTTTTTCATCAACGCAAGACCCTCTGACAACAGAAGACAGCACACATCGGCGCGCATGTGCTAAAAGCAAAATCGAATAGGGTCGAAAGAGGTACCGAAAGAATATAATGCACGTAATTTTCACCTGTTTTATTTGCACGAGTGCTTCATCAATACAGGTGAGTGACCTGATATCTGTCCTAGAGGTATGTTTAGCACTTTGATTTAGACGTCCAAGAATGTAAGAAATGAAGCGCCACCAAACATTGCTTACAGCTATTCGCACTAGTAAGATCAGCTGATCGCGAAAATAGAAATTTGGCTTATCGGTGTTAGTATACTGACAGGATGGAGGGATTTGCGATTTAAACTTGGCAACCATTTCCTTTAGCCCCGATTTTAACGTAGAGATAGGATCGAAGTAAAAATCAAACAAAAACAGTGACTAAAAGTAGTCACAGCCCGCAGAACAAAAAAATGCACCCAGTAAACTAAGACAGATAAAAAACGAACAGCGATTGTGTATTTATCCAAGCTAGCTTTGCGAAAAGGCAAGATAATATTAAACATGACAAGTACTAATCCTAAATTCATGAATCATTTTCCTGAGACACAAGAAAGTCAATCCAAAACAGGGCATTTGATTCAATGTTGGTGGAAGGCCTTCCTTTTAGTTCTCGCATTTTCATAGCCTGCCCACTGAAGAATCGTGTATACGATAATGAAGGCTGGAGGAGTTGTCAATTAATTCAGCAAAGCTTACGAGGCGCAACAATGAGGCATTTCTCCTTAAACCTTCTCATGAGATTCGGGAAACCCTTCTTGAAGAAACCTGAAAAGGCATTGACTTCGTATGGCGAGATGCTATATGTTATTACACCCCGGCGGTAATGCAACTCTCCAAACTTCATTTCTATACGCAACTAATGTACGCGTTTCGAATGTAGCGCACTAAAACGACAATTTGCAGTCCAGCGTTTAAAGTTTGGAATTTGAAGCTTCGGGCTGATTTGGCGTTACGGACGACATCAATTTACTAGAGTTAGATAGAAACGTTCACCTCTTCACTTCAGGAAAATTCCTGGTATCCCAACTTCTACAGGGACCATTATTCAAGACACAGCAGAAACAGTCTTTCGGCGGAGTAAGTCAAGCCTCATCTACAAAAACGGAAATTTTTGTTTCAGCCGATTTGGTCTGCTGGGATGTTTAAAAGCCAAGGCCTAACGGACACCGGAATGCTTCAATGACACATTACAGCAGTGTTTGTAGCCGATAAATCTACAAATATATTACCGGTGGATAGACAGATATACAAAGACGACTGTCTAGTTTAGCGATTGGTCTAATGCATAAGGAACAATTTGTGAAGAAGGCTGTTGCATATTTGAGAATCAGAGAGAGAGAGAGCCGTGAAACTTTTGCAAACTGCACCTGCTCTATGATGATAGTGGATGGAGAAAGAGGCTGAAATTGTAAGGAGATTAAGGTCGAACATTTTGGGTCACACCATGACCCTCATCGATGGCATAGAACTTCTTGCGTGTGAGAATGTCCAAAGTAAATTACATATTTATTTTTAATATCACCTGCATGTATGAATCATGAACTAGAATCAAACTCTGGTGGTCAATTTGAATGAAAATTTCAGTCAGGCAATGGCGAAACGTTGGATATATGAGGAAATAAAGCCTCTTTGGTATTCTATTAATTTTTTTTGCTAGGCACTTAGAATCGAAGGGGCATCGATTATGAAATACTATCGAAAACCCTATTAATTGTCACATTGCTATGCTAGAAAATAATCCAGCCTCATTTATAACCGGTGCGTGCGTGTGGTACAAATAGTCTAGGTTTATTAGTCTTAAAAGAAGAAATAAGACGTGGAAGTGGTTTTGACTAACGAAGAGTGTCAAACACTTGCAATAGTACAAACAACAACGGGATGTCTCTAAGCTGGAATCAAATAGACTCCGAAGGAATTATGAGCTAACCATACTACAGAACCCTTTGTATCATCTCAAGATCCTATACGGTTGCATACGCATTAAAAAAAGAAATCGTTTCCAAATTCTTTTGCTGTGGTCCCATAGCAGAGTAGTGGAGACGGATGACCAAACAAATGCCCCAGTCAAATCTAGCTTCTCTCAGTCGGTATTTACGCATGAAAAAAATTATCTTTTCTCTTCCCTACATTGCGCAACTATAAAATTCGGAAACGTATACATTAGAAAATAATCTTTAATTCTCCCTCGTATTGATAAGGACAGAATAACTCCACCTAAAGATAGCTTATTCACCCGGTTGAAATAGAATTCATTCGCATTCCCTTCGACAATTGGCCGATATACTGTGTGAGCTGGTATCGAGGATATTCCGAAATTCCATGGAAGAAGGCAAACTACCCCAGGAACGGAAAACTGTTCTTGTCTCTCCGATCGACAAAGGATGTTCCAGACTGGTGTCGAAAAATTGCCATCACGTTAGTGCGGTATTCAGGGTCACGTTTGTAAGGGGATCAAGAGTTTCCTATCATGCAGACTGCAAAAGGTAATTGTTAGCAGCACAGAATCCCAGTAGGTACCAGTGGAAAGTGGCGTTCCTCAGGGCTCAGTTTTAGGTTCTCGTCTGCTCCTTGTATATATAAATGACTGAAATGATAACCTTGACTGTGATGCCATCATGTTTGTAGATGATATCAAAATCTGGAAAACCATAACCTCTGTTGATGGTGCGCAGAAACTACAGGAAAACCTTGACAAGTTGGCTGTCTGGTTTAGCAAGTGGTTAATAACATTTAATAAAGCCAAATGTATAGTCTAACGCTTGGAATCTCGAATAAGAGGTTTCCCAGAACACCACTACTGCCTGAATAGAATTCCATTAAAATTATCTGACGCGCACAAAGATCTAGGTACCTGGATAGCTTCAAAACTAATTCCCTCCGAACAATAAACCAGCCGTACAAAAGGCGACGAACATAATTTATAATTATAATTTATATTTCGTTAGAATCGGGAAAACACTATGACAGAACTTGTCCTGCTAGGTCAACAGTTAGCGATGTTGGAAATATATAGTTAACTAGAAAGATAGGCAATGAAAAAAACTACCTTAAAAAATTGAGGCAGAGTTCAATAGGCCTTCCTTTTCGAAAAGAAGGTAATAGAAAAAATTGCTTAAGAAAATAAGGTCAGGTGGTAGATTAGGGTTATACTGCAGTAGCATTTCAGAATGAGATAATGACACGTCAAGATGGTTCGTCATTAGGCCTATGAAAATAATATCACGAAAATTAATCAATGAATTTGAGGCCTCAGCATCTTAGGATCCAGAATTGAATTATGATGATGGTAAGTATCCAACGAAATGGCAGCATTTTAGACTGTGGACCACCGAATGTGTACGTCCGAATGACTTCATCGTTTGGATGACTGGTGATATAAAACAACATCATGGTTCATGGGAATTCGAGGTAGCAAAAATATAGTTTCAAGAGGGTGACTTTAATTCCTGGTGGTCTTTTCTCCGAGTCATGGGGAAAGCTACTGGGAAAAGATCAGGGAAAATAAAAGGTTAAAAGAATCAGTGTTAAGATAAACGTACAGTCTTAGCTTGATACAGATAGACTAGATAACGACCTTATTTCAATTGGCAAGTTAGTCCAAAGAAATTTAAACCTAGATGCAAAGAGAGTGTTAACACGTGGAGGATGCAAGGGAAGATATAATTAGTGCTGAATTTCTTAGATTAAAATGAAGAATAACGAGTCAAATGACAGAAAGCTTGGGGAGATTTGAGCTACTATTTAGTTGAAAAAGGAGACAAACGCTTGCTTCCTGTCTCCTGACTCAAAGAAATTTTAGCTTCGTCCGCTGGAATCTAGTTGAGTAGGAATTTTTTGAAGGAGAAGGCTTCAGGAATTTTTTGTTAAATATCCTTGGACATTTTCGAATTTTTGAACGGCTCGATTTGGTCATTAAACCCAAGAAGGGACAGGAAAATTGAAGAATGGGAAGCACAAACATACGATAAAGTCTTAACTTAATTTCACTAAGGTAGAAATTTTAAGAAATAGAGCCACAAATATGAGCAAATTTGGCCATACTTCTTTCGGCATGAGGCGAATGATCTACTTTTTTGATACAGGGACATTCAGTCATAGAGCAACCTTTAAAAATAACAGGTTGCGGCAGCCCGTCAGACCCAAACACACGCAGCGAAACTTAGAACGTGAGAACTCCATTAGCCACGTGGAGCTCCACGCCAAAAGAGCGTCTAAGTTCGAATGAATTTGTTCTAGGCATCGTTCGGCCATAGAGTTAGATCAGGAATTGTTTCATAGTTTTTCCTCACAAACTCTTTCGCGGACCTTCAGTACTTTCGTTAAACTGCTGTTGGAATACGGAATGCCAGCATGAATGCGCTGGATGAAGAAAGACAGTGATCCCATGGAGCAGGGACAAAAACAGGTGACTGTTTTGGAGGATGGTCTCACGACCCTGTCACATCCAGAAAGACTGGTCAAGTTTACCTTTTTTCCCAATCCTATAGAGAAGTGCGATGTAACCTGCTATGGAAATTCCGCATTACACATGGACATGCCTGTTCGCTGAAATCCTAAGATTTCTTTGAGTTAACAAACATGACTCACCTGCACTGCCATCCATATAAGGTCGAACACGAACGTATGCGTCTAGATCAACGAAAGTTTTCTTTCAGGCAGCGAGTGATTTACTTCTAGCAGTTTTTTTTTCCTAGTTTTTTACTCAATTGGCGGCTCGCCGAGCTCCACCTCCGATTTAAATGAAGGAGTTTTTTTACTGCTTCTTTTCTAGTTCACCGTATATGCCAAAAATCGTTGACTTTTTTAAATGGCAAATCGTTCTGAATTGGATATGCTTACCATACTACTCATTTCTGCTGTTCATATGAATGCTCACATAGTGCAGCAATTATCCACTTTGTATTTATTTAAACCACGATACTAAATTTGTAATGGTGGGGCCTTCTGGGCCTTAAATATACAATTAATTAATTTATTTATTGAAATAATGACTAATGTACTTCCTTCCTGCTCATCTGGAATTTTTCTCGCGCGGAAATTCCTCATACAACAGCATCAAATTGGAATTTGTTTATAGTCTTAGTCAACTTAACTACGCAGACTCTGCACCAATAAAAACTGACAACCACATAATGAACCAAAAGTGTACAACTTCATGAAGATCTGACTTTATCCAGGACCTTCGACACCTCCGAACGGCTGAGTCGTTCCTGAATATTATTTATACCGTTTAAAGTTTTTCTAAAAACGTTTTTGAGCAATAAGACGCATTGTTTGCTCATATTGCTTTAAATACTCGCCATACTCCAAACACAGTCGAAAATTTTCGTTATACGCTTAAAAGACAACACAGTGTTTTAAACATTCATGAACTCAAAGCATTTGTTTGCTAGCAGCAAAACCAGTCTTGGTTTCGGCAGCCATGACTGGCTCTCAGTCAGTTTTAACTTACAACCAAGGACCAGCAAAGCGTGCAAAAAGCATAATGGCAGCCAAATCCATCGACTACGAGGACGAATCTTGTAATGGATGTTTTTATATTTGACTGGGAGTTCAAACACCGGAAAATGAGCTTGCAGACTTAAGAAAGCCTTTGCAAGAGAACAATACTAGACGAAATACGATAAGTTCAGATATGAATCAGTATATTTTAGGGTAATCGGCGTTGCCTTTGAAGACCCTATTAATAAAAAAGTTGTAACTGCAAAATTGCAGTCGAAATACACGTCACTGCAAAGTAGTGAATAATATATACAAGTAGACAGAAAGTTGTTTTTAAAAGTCAAGTCTGGGCACAGTTTCAATTATTACCTATGTCAAATAATACATATCACCGTAATCTGTATGTATGTGCAAAGCTTTTGTATGATGTAGCAGTTCCTTCCTGTAAGACGGAACGGTTATTTTTAAGCGAATATAAATACACTTTATGTTCGAGTGTGGCAGTCGTGTCCGCCCGTATTACGTCCTCAGGCAGTTCGATACAGGCACTGTAAACTCGCTGTGAAAACGAAGGGTGACGAACATCCAGGTTGGATTAGGTTCATAGAAGATATTGCAGTTAAAACGCATATGTTACTATAAAGTATTGAGTAACACAGTTACATAGAAAGGAAATAGTTCTGAAACACTGGGATCTAGGTAGGAACGCGCAAAGCTTTGGTGTGATGAAGCAGTGCCTTTCTGGAAGAACAAACTGTATTTTTTCAAGCAAATATAAATCCAGTTTATGACTGAATGTGTATGTCTTGTCCGCTCGTATGATGTGCTCTGTGAGTCCATTACAAGCACCGAAAACTCGCTGCAAAAATGAGTGGTGACGAAAATCGAGGTGGGATAAGCTTCCATGAAGTTTCAGAGAATTCCCACGCAGGTTAGTTGATGTGGCAAATGAAAAATGTCTTC